>MU868739.1:37674-48475 GCA_036418205.1 Ostertagia ostertagi | reverse complement strand
GAGTAGGACCATTTTTTTGTTCAGTTGCACAGCCTTACCGCGTTCTATAGTATCCGTAGCAATATAATATCTCGTGAAGTGCACATTGAACAAAATTCGAAGTGTGGTTAAAAATGAAATATCGTTTACCAGGAAGGGAATTTCGTAAAAGGCACTGTGACATACAGGCGAAGTGGGCTGTAGTAAGTAGGATAGTGCGCAAAGAATATCATCACAAAGTTTCACAAGAGGTGTCCGCGCTAGGGCTGGTTGCAGCGCTCGGATGATATATGTATGTGGTGGATGGCGTTCTACACATTATTTGCGCATTTTTGGAAAGGGTCTGCTGTTCGATTCCATTACCATGCGCGGTCCTTATCTTTCGGGTTCCTTGACAACACTGTCCTCCTAATGGTACCAAACCTAAAATGTATGTTATATCCATGAACACAAGGAAGGCCTATTTGGTGAGAGGCCTGTACCCTCTGCTGTTCCTTTCTGACAATGAGCAGGACCTGACGACCTTGCCTTTCCACCATCACCCAATTGGATGTCTAGCACTGTCATTCCGAAGCAGGAGTTGAAAATGAGCAGGCAAATTTACGAAAACAGCGGATCCTTTTTCGATCAAATTCTGTTGGAAGCGTGCTTTTACGAATGGCCCTTACTGATTTCACATATATACATTGGGAATAAATATATTACACTGTAGTAGTCATATTAATATTTACAGTATTTAGTGACGTCACATCCATTCTTGGTGCTCGCGCCTTTTGGGAATAATTTGGTATCGTGTGCAGCAGTACCACGTTAGCAGTGGGTCCCCAAAACTTCGGAGAGGTTTAATTCGCTTCCCTGTGACCATATGCAGCAACGGTGGAGGTTTCCGGGGATACATCCCAACTACCTACCTTCGGGGGTTGTTGCATAAGGTCGTCGGGATATATCCCTGACCCTATTGTCGGAGATGATTCCTCTCTTCCGACTAGGACTCGTAATTTTTTAAATATGCGAATCACCAAATGGCACAAAATCGAAAAGGCTACAGCGCATTTCTCACAGTATTTGAGAAGCACTAATGTGACCAGAAAGAGTCTACTGAATCACAGCTGTCAGGCTGAGTCATAAGCAATTGCCGATTTCTCAAGACTGACGCCATTTATTCCAGGGAATTTTCGCGTCGCTTCGCGGAGCAGTATGGGTCGACCTGAGTGTCCTTTCATAATACAAAATTTGACTGTAAAGTACTCGTCTTTTGGTAAAAATAATGCCGCCCTTTTCAATAAAATTATTGATTTTATGTAGGTGAGCCATTCAGCTTGTAAAACCAAAAGTTGTTCCTGGATCTCAATATTATTTATGTGCTTTTTCAAAATTTTTAGGGGGTGGGATTCAAAGAGTAGTTTAGTCTCCGTTTCGCACGTGCCCTTAGACGGAGACTAAACGAAAGAGTATCCTCTCCCTGTGCTCATCAGTAAGGGAGGAGAGGAAGAACCTGATTTGACATTATTGCAGTAGTTATTAACTTAAAAGTTGCTAGCGCAAAAAGTAGTGCTCTTCAAAACATGTTCGTCACTGCCTATTCTACGAGTTCCGCCTGGTACACTCAGCAAGTAGAGTCTGTCGGAACATCTGTGTATCTGGAGGGTCAGACTCGTTAACCCTTTCGGCCCTGGCGGTGGCAATTGCCACCACCAAATTCAAACGCTTGCATTGCCGCTGAAACAGCATGGTTTTTCTAATCCTGCTAGAGGTTGCTTCAGTCAACCTTCCCCTTCCTAATTATGAGCTAAACCTGCCATTTCATTGTGTGTTGCTGTTAGTATTACAAGTATTTGTGTACAAGTGCAACAATGAATGGGCGCTGACCCCCGCAACCGGCCAAGTAAGTGTGACTTTTTCTTAAAATACTTGAAGTAGATCCATTCCTAAATCAAAATTATGGGTTATAATGTTATGCAAGATTATAAACTTTTTCGGCATAACTATGAAATTTCGAATTGTTTCGACATAAGCTCAAAAACTAAGAAGGTGGGCCAATTTTCAAAGCTTCTTAGTTTCTTTGTTTGTGATCGAATAGCTTCCAAATTTCGCCATAATGATACCTATATGCTCACGAGTAATAAACACGGAAAGAAGGAAAATTCCTCCACGGGGAAAAGTTCAGGTCCGACAGGGTTAATGAGAATACCTATTGAGAGGGTTCGGAAATCTTTGCCAGGGCAGCTATAAGCCTTGAAGACCGACCATGTTTTGGACACCCAATGGCCGTAGATATTGAACGCATGCAAGAGCTTCTTGAAGGCAACCCGGTACCAGTACCCGTCAAACTGCAGTAGACCTTCAGTCCTCCCAGTGCACTATTTGTCGTTTCCTCAGAGCCACGGAGAAATTGTACACGCTGGGAAGATGACAACATGGCTCGAAGTACGCGTATGATCATCTCACAAAGTTTGCTGCATAAAAGCCGTTGTTTCGATCGGCTTGACAAGGGGTCACTGGGGTTGAGGAGTGCGCAGTCTAGCCAAGCAACCTACGGAGGCATCAGTGGGAACGTGCAGCTCAGCAGCGACAACGAGCCCCAATAGGTGAACTTCACCCGGAGTAGGTTCCGCTCTCCGATTGTAGGATTGCTTCATCACAGACTTCAAACAATACCACCACTGCCGGCGCAGACACCTACTGCTTACAGCTGGATAAACTTGCTTTGGATATCGCAAAGTTGAGGCTTATAGTAAATGAAATTGTTACACTGCCCGGCAGCTCGCAACCTACATGTATATCGAAAGAATGCCAGAATACTACATATACAGAAACTTGGCCTCATGATTTCCCCACTCACTTCTAATCTCCTGAGGTATAGCAACCAACTACCAGTTGCTCCGCTTACTTGCTCGTTCCTTAAAGGAAGCGATTACGATAGATCTCAAAGGGGTTTAGAGGGGACGTGGGGGTCTCAATAGTACGCCAATGGCGAAAAAAGCAAAGAAATCCGTCGAAAATAAGCAAAATGGTACCCCTTTGATTGCCCTTTCATTTTCGACCATGGATGAGCGACGGTAAAGAACGACGTTGTTCGGACGTGTTAACCCCGATAGCCGCCATCATGCCAACAAGCATAGTGTTTTGATTGATAAGGCAATACGTGGGCAAGTTGGAAGATACAGCCGCTAGAAGGGAAATGATCATCCAAAATGAAAAGCCAACAGCAAACAGTCCATCCAGATCATCAACAAAACTAGTGGGCGTCACGTCACTGGGGGCGGGGCGTCACGCGGGTCCTGCTCAGCAACCACAGCACCTTTCGCCGTGGGAGGCCACACATCGCTTCCTTGGCAGCCAAGTAATTGCTCCGTGTGGCGCAGGTTCTCCCCGATGCGAAAATTCCTTATCGTAATCGCTTCCTTTAAGAGAAAAACTACTTTGGATTGCGAGCTCTAAACAGACTCCAAAATTGACGTCGGAGTTGCATAGTTTCAAGACCTTGAGAGATATCCATTCGCTTGCTGATAGATAGAGGACACTTGTAGACAGTTTATTTATTTATTTATAGTACATGTACCTTGCGTACATGAAACAAATTTAAAAGAAACAGTCAGGAAAACAACAACACTGATAACATTGATAACGATACAAACCAGAACAAAAGTTTAAAAAAAATGGAGAAGAACGAAGCTAAGAAGTGGAGAAATTAACAGAGGATAAGAGAACTCAAAGTGACCAACCTCCAGAGTAATAGTAGTAACGAAATACTAAGACAGTAACCTGCTAAACGTAAAATTTATGCATATTTCTTTTTAACTGTGCGATGCTACTAGGCACTGCGAACTTTTTAATAAATTTGTTGAATTCCAAGGAAGCCCTTGCTAAGAAGAATTTACTACGAATACCAGTCTTGGATTTAGTAAGCAAGCAGTCTGAACGTACCTCCTCTGGTGTGGGACGGAAGAGGGACGAAGGAGCCCTTACTCTCTATCAGCATCCTGCCTGTGATGATTTTATAAACAGTAACCAGATCCAATATTTTCCTTCTACAGAGGAGGGATTCAAGACCAAGCATCTTATTTCTAACAAGACCCTTAGGTATGTCGTAATAGTTAAAAGCCCAATGTTCTAGTTAAAACCTTCCTCGTAAAGCTGTTTTGAACCGCCTCAAGAAGTGAAATCAATTTTTTCGAGTGAGGGAAGAAAACGACAGTACCATACTCCAAAATAGGGCGAACGTACACCTTGAAGGCCCTAATAAGGATACCGGATCCTATAGTGTACAAGCTTCCTGAGTTGTTGTAATAAAGCGCTTAGTCCAAGGTGGTTTCGAAGAAATTCGTTTCTTTCTGAAAATTATTTAAAGTCAATTGGCAATACTTATGACTTAGCCTAATACAATGAACTGATAGATTGTTCTCCCAACAAGAAAGGCTGAAGGTCTCCCTCATATAGGAACTGCTTTTATGCATTACAAATTACTGTGAAAGTATCACAACTCCAAAATGATAGTGACACAACCACCTCTGAGTAACATTACATTAACCTCGCCTTCAAGAAGACCAGAAATTGTGCAATTGCAGAAATTGACGTGGCATTGACGTGGCATCGATTCAAGAACATCTTTGAGCACACGTGATGTCACCTTTTCATCGAGAATTTAGCCACGTGTGCCACGTGGATTTCTGGCTGCACGAAACAGAGGTTACAATGGTTTGAGTGTGGTGAAAAATTCAACGCAGAAATAGGGTGGTCGATTGGTGAAACTCGGGAAGGATCGGCAGGTTAGATCAGCGCCTGGCGAGTCCCATTGTAGATCGATCAACTACGAGCGCAAAGATCAGCATATGATCCGGACGAGTTTTCTGACGAAGACATGGCGAGCTGCAGCAAGGTTCCGCGTCTTACGACCGGCTCCCCTTTTTTGGGATGCGGCACATAGTCTTCTTTCTTGTACATTCGTGGTGGCACTTAAATGCCATCTGGTCCTTACATGACCGCCCAATAACCTGCGGAGCAGGGTCATTCCTATCGTTGTTACTTTTTGAAAAACTTTTACGACCCCCCTCCCCAAGGTGGAATTTGGTACGACCCCCTTTCGACCCTCGACCACCATATTAGTATTTAATTCTGGTACCACTCGCAACCCACAAACTCCGCCCACATTTTCCTCCCAAAAACGCCGTCGAGCGGGGGGGGGGGGGGGGAATTTACACGCGCTGAAACGGCGAATTTTTCTCCCGTGCGCTCCCAACTCACCTAGCAAACTCGAGTTTCACCACAAACTCACATGTACTTTCACGCGCGACCGAAGCGGATACGACCCTCCTCCTATGAACTCAACCAGGTACGACCCTCCGTTGTTACTAGTAACAAACTAGGGTTTGACCCTGCTGCGGAGGCCAGCCGATGTACACGTCAGTGTTGATTATTCTCCTAGACAAGGTTTGGTACTAATTAACCGATCCTGAAGGGATGAACGAACGATCCACCATTTGATTCCCAGACAGCACGCTCGGTAAGCAGCGCCACTTCCCACTACAGCACCTGCCGCAGTCACAATCTCGATTGAGCAAATAAACTCGTCTTAAATTTCGGAAGCAGCCTGAAAAGGAGAACTGAAAGCACCCCAAGCTACGCTTTCCTATACCGATCGATGACGCAGGCCTCAGATGTTCGTCGGACCATGCGATTGTACCGAACAATGGGGGATCGCGATCGCTCATCGTTTGGCACAATCGCCGAGTCTGATGGACACCTTATGGTCAAGTAATGGTGGCGCCCAGAGATGCAGAATTTCAGGCTATCCCCGGTTGGTACTGCTGCACACAGCTCCTGGAGGAGCCAGCCTCAAATGCAAGAATTTTTCCACCACGGGAGCCCATTATCGAATCATTTTTTTTCGGCGTCTCTTCAACCTTGAGGACCATTTTGCGGAAAGGAACCCCGTTTTTATGTTTCATGAATGTGCCTCAAAACTGCAAAGACACCAGCGACAGGTCGCTGAAGAAGCGCGACATGACGTTCATTATTGTCAGCGCAGAAAAGACAAAGATTTGAAATTCGACTAAAGTTTTTTACGCGTGCCTGCTATTTGTTTCCAAGTTTACTGCTAACCATAGGAACATGTATCTTGCTCGATTTCATAAAATGCAGAATTCCAAGAAAAAAAAACTAACGAAGGCGGCTTGGCTTCCACGTTTCCAACTCCCGTGTTAGAGCTTTTGCCTGAGGCTCTGCAAAATAAATGAGACTCAGAACTAGGGCCAACTGTGTTTTGGTACAAATAGGTTGTGGTCCATGAGTACCAACTGTGTACCAAGCGCCACCAGCATGTGCGACTGATGTACGGCGGGAATTTGAACGCGTAACAGTCCTTTAGATTTTCGAATTGCTTAACAATGACATACAAAATTCTTTTACTTTCAGTCCATTCGTGAAGGATGGATTCCAAGTTGATCTATGAGTAAGAACGAACCAGTATTTGTTCATTTTTCATCCGGGAGCGGCACCTGGCAATCTGTTCTCCACGAAGTGAAGATCTACATCATGACTCTTGCCCACGGGCCAGCACTTTTCTCGCTGTGAGCACGAGTCATAAAGGACAAAGTACAGCAACCGTGGGCTTCACCGCTGTCTTGTGAACCTCATATTTCTCATTCGTGCTGGATAGCTGGTTTACTGTTAGGCTCACCACCAACCGGGAAGGCCTTTCAATCATGTTCCGCTTTTTCGGACGGTTCTTTGCACTTTGTAGGACACTTGCGCTTTACACAGAACATTCTCATTTTTCCTGAGCGGCCCTCACAATGCCAAGAAGCAGTGAAAGATTAAGGCATGTTTCGATTTCCCGTATTGACATAGCTTTGCTTCTCGACTGGGCCTTGCGTGGTGTCGCAAATGACACCCATAGCTACTAACGGTTGCGTTGTTTCCAAGCGCCATCCTAAGCCTATATGGGTAGATTTTTACCAAAAGCTGGTGTCAAAAAGGTGTAGCGCTTGAGCTATTTTGAGTCTCTTTTATGGCATTTAAAGGGTCGTTCTGGAAAAAATGAAGCACCTTCCTGTGCTCCATGCATGTGTCTTGATATCATGCGAAAGACATTTCGAAAAAGCGGGGCACAATTTGAAAGCCCTTTCTGGTAAGATTAGGTCTCATCTTTACAAAGACTGCATTCCATTTTCTGCTCTAGCAAATGAAAAAGGTTGAAGAATAACAGCATCAGGCAGGCGTCTTAAACACGCAGGACCTTGCGTAAAGATCTGTATCCGATATCCTAGGTTAAGACCTACAATCTCCACTTGACGCTTTCACGACACTATTCTTGCTCCTGTGCTTAGTAATGACTTCTTGAGGAGTCACATAGAAATTGTATGCTGTATGAAAAGATAAGGCCTGCGCTTCGCTTCACAATATTTCAATGTTTTCATAGGTTTGTGGGCCAATCTTTTCGAGAGCATGCGTATGGTTGCATTCTTCCCACCAATAGCACGAGACAGCCTCTCTGGTTTGGAACCAAAGGTACTGACCAGGCTCAGATGACCCTCTCGCATTGTGTACAACCTGTTAACAATATGTACGCCGCAGTATTATCTGTTGGACGGCCGTAGCGTCGGTCCTCACAGCCATGTTCGACCGCTCATTGTATGGAGAGTAAAGGCACAGTTCACAAAGATGTCCATTTTTTAGCTAAGGACCACCCATTCGAATCTTTTTGCAATCCATGCGCTTTGAAAATCCATTCATATTCCAAGATGTTCGATATTGCCATTCATTTGGATGCAATCATTCGGAATTGTTAGAGCTCACAAACAGGCCAAAACTGACCGAATTGAGCAATCTTACTGGTGTACGCTCTTTGGTGAATTCTATGACCAGTTTGTCTTATACCGATGCAGTCCCGTATGATGCACGCATGCGCGTGCATCATACGGGACTGCATCGGTATAAGACGGATCCATCGGTATTCCTGTAAGAGTTCTTGGCACACTCCGCTCACTTATTGTTAGAGTCGCACGGAAAAAAAACTCAAAAAACTGAAGTGGAAAGGCCGCTTACTAAGAAGCTGCTAAACAGCGGTAGGTCTTTCAGGGCCTGTACTACTATTGTTATGCGATTAAAGCTTTGCAAACTCACTCGGGTACCCTGTATGCTGCTCCAAAGTTTCCCAGACCAAAAAAACAATCGGTGTCCCTGAAAAATAAACATTAGCTTGCTTTCTACAAGAAGAAGGCAAAGTTTTTCTTCCCGCCGAAGTTCTTGTACTGATTATTGAAGTAGTTATTCGACTGATCACTTTGAAGAGTAGTGGAGCAATAAATAAATTTGATATAATTGATAGCAAGGAAAATTTAGCACAAGGTCCACGACATAGTCCCACAAAAATCGATCAGAGTAGAGATCTGCGGTGGTTCCAAACAGGGTCAACCGTCCGTTCGAACTGTTCGAACGAAGGGGTCGCATTTTGGTCGGAAGGGGGTCGCAATTTCGAGGACTGCCAGCCACAGGCGCGTGCGTGGCGTATCCGAGGGCAAGAATTGTTTGTGCAGACCGCATTAGATTCGATTTATTATGCACAGAGAGACAGTTTTAGGCAAATTACGGTGTTTTCTTAGGAATAAAGAACAGTTGAATGCATCCCTATGAAAGGTTTGACTTCTCGGGGCTGAAATTAAAGTTCTTCGGGACCTAATTTTTGGGGACGATTCTTCCAGACAACTGTAAAACACATAAGAAAGCAGAAATCTCGTAGTCTTCAAAAATGTCTTCGCCCCTCCCCAACAAGCTCTTTGAAGGAAGTTATTATTGCTGAAAGCTCAAAAACTCGCATGTGCTGCTCAAAAACCTATGGGAACAAAATGTTCGAACGTGTGATTTTCTCGGAAAATGGATTTTGAAAAACGGTTTGGTGCTTGTTAGAAAGAGCAAATCCTGTACTTTCACCCCATGAAAAAAGTGCATCACAGAAATGAAAATGAAGTGAGTTATGCCCGCTTAAAGCCCAAAAACTCGCGATTTCAAAAAAAGTGTTCGGCAAAACCCCCCAAAATGTTCGAACGTGTGATTTTCTCGAAAAATGAACTTTGAAAAACGGTTTGGTGCTTGTTAGAAAGAGCAAATCCTGTACTTTCACCCCATGAAAAAAGTGCATCACAGAAATGAAAATGAAGTGAGTTATGGTCGCTGAAAGCCCAAAAACTCGCTTTTGCACGAAAAATGTTCGAACGGGACAATTTTTTGAAAAAGGGGACAATCACTAAACTTTTTATACTGTTTTGTTAGAGAAATATTTGAAGTTTCTGAAACTTTTTACAGCTTTCCAAAATGTCGCATACGAAAGATTTTATGGGCCTTCAAAGTTGAAGGTGCGCCTTCTTAGAATTTTGGGTTTTCCACTTCTAACAGAAGTACTTTCCGGAGAGTTAGGCAATCCTTGTAGTTTTCTGAAAGCGCACCTCAGGCACAATCAAAATCTACCTCAACAAGTCAAAAAAGTACGTCCCAAGAAAGTTATTCCCCTCTAAAATTTTTTCTTCGCCGCGTCCCGTTCTTCCAGCGCCCGGGTGATACCTGCCGCGCTCCAAGGCTGACGCCGCAACGCAGACGCTTTCTGGCGCAACGGATTCATGTCTAGCACTCTTATTAACAAAAACAGGGGGTCGCAACTGGACCCCCTCGAGAGCTAGGGGGTCGCAAAAATCCCGAAAATGTTCGAACGTGACGGTTGACCCTGGTTCCAAACGACTACAGTATAGAAAATTTTCTCCTTTCGCGTTGTTGAGTTCCGGTAAACGGAATCATTAACCTATTACGAGAGCAAACTTCTAGACATGGTTTGAGAATCACATCAATAAGACAACTCCGACTCCAGTTTATGTGGTCAGTATCGCTACGTCACACTCGAAAAGGTACCGTGTCGGTCATGGTCACGATAAAAATGACAGTGTCGGCTGTCTATTGATAGAAAATCCACCATTTTTCAAATTTGACTATGATGATAAGTTTCTCGACAAAATTCCTCGCTCTTTTTTTTGTGTGAAGATGTGAAAGCTTTTAGTAAAAACGAGCCAGTAAAACGGAAGAGAAACTCGAGAGAGAGAATGAAGGGAGTTGCTACAGTGAGCAGTGAATTCATTTACTGATCCATACTTGGACCCATTGAATTTCAGCCACTCTATGTAGAAGTTGTATCAAAATCAAAGTATCAAAATTGCTCAGCGTTATCTTATGCACTCGATTTTTGTTTGACCGTAAATTTCTTACGGCAAGCTGCAATTCGCTAGGAATTTGGTCATTTGCGGGAATTTCCAGTGCGATTCTTCTCCCTTCCTCCCATGGATAAAGAATGTGCGAATTTCGTGGAAAAAGCCTGTCTCGAGGCTTATCACAATTTGAGCAAATTAGATACGGCAGAAAAATAGTTAGAAAAATAGTTTAGGTCATAATATACAAGAGAGGAGCAAAAAAACTTCTTCCCATGGCGCACATTAAGAAATTTCTCATCGAGTAGGTTGTCGCTGTTGATGGAAGTATTGCAGCAGAATGTCTCCTTAATATCTCTACATAAATACACGTGAACCCTCTTTAAGTGCCCACGCCTTCTTCGAATACTGCTTCATCTGCCATCTCCGCCGAGAGTCCAATAAAGGCGCTCATATTGTTGGGGTGAAGGGGGGGGGGGGGAGGGATTCAATTGAGTGAGCCAGTTACTGTGCTTATGACTATGCATTGGGGAGGGTTGGGGAGGGGAAGAAATTCCGGGGAAGAGTGGAGCAATTTCTGTTCTTACTAACGTTTCTCCCCTTTCCTCGGCATAGTTCCTAGCATCGGCTCT
>MU868739.1:5383-22192 GCA_036418205.1 Ostertagia ostertagi | reverse complement strand
AAATGGAAATTAGATTTTTTGCTTTCCAGATGAACTCGCAGACCTGAAATGTGCCCCGTTAGCTTCCCCGTGAAAAATGCTATCGAATGATATGCATTACTTCCCCAGTTGAAACTTTGGTTTTTCACCGTTTTCAGCCTTCCCCTATTGCCGATATCATTATTCCACTATTACTGCCCCAAAATCTCAAAGTTTCATTTTTCGTCGAAACTTTGCCTATTGGGGTAATTCGATGCCCTGATTACGAATATGACATTCATTCTCGTAGTGTGGCCCCAAACATCACACCTCGCCCCATTTTTTGCGACATGTTCCATGTTTAGAGCAGATGTTATGTAGAAAGCTGTGAAGGCAGCGACGAATTTCCTTTCACTGCGTAGACTACGGTCACTTTCTGTAGGAATTACATGGAAACCTTGGTGGCAGGTGAGTCTTCTTCGTAGTGTGACCCCAACATCACACCTCGCCCCATTTTTTGTGACATAATCCATGTTTAGGAGAGCAGATGTTTTGTAGAAAGCTGTGAAGGCAGCGGCGAATTTCCTTTCACTGACGTAGACTACGGTTACTTGTCTGTAGGAATTACATGGAAACCTTGGTGGCAGGATAAGCCAATAGCTCAATATCACCTCGATCAGCAATCGACACGACTCAATACTCATCAACGAGCGAGTACAATGAAAATGTTCCAATGCCCACGATTCTAATGAAAACGTGTTTGAATACTATACATTATTACATTAACCCATTCAAAAAGTCATCTACACTGAACTACTCCGTCTAAAAATCATAAACATTCCTGAAAACTAATTCAAATTCGATAGTTTGGTACTGAAGCTTGTGATTGTTTAGAGAAGCGAGTGAAGCGCTCAGAACTGCTCCTCTCGGCCATAATTTTTGTAGATTGAATTTGAAGAAATCAACTAACAAGGCCTATCAAACTACTGCTTAAGTGTATGGTATTTCATGCTATGGATTAGGCTCAATTGTATCCCATCTGTGAAATATAACTATCAGCAATTCAGAAGTAGTGACTCTGATGTCACCGGCAAAAGGCGAACCGACCAACTAAAAAACTTCTTGTTAACAAGTTGTAAACAATATAGCGCTTGTTGAGCTGCAGATGAATTGAAATTTATCGGATAAACTGTTTCGAAGCGTTCACACGGAATGGGAAAGACAGAAGAAAAAATGGATGCCACACGAATTGCCCCTCTGGCGGTTGGCTCGGCGCAAGGATGAATTTTGAAGAACTCAAGAAAACGCTTCAGCTGCTCAATAAAAACATTCCATTTTCCAAATTTTATTTTATAAGATTGTTGCAGCACAACCTAGCTTACAGACATCTTCGGGAAGCTTGAGTGATGCAAAAATGAGTCGGTAATTGATCATTCTGATGCTAAAATCGTATTGTCATGTTGTAATCACTAGTTATCAAAAAGATGGTAAAGGGGAGAATATATTGGAAAACACTTCGGTTGGACGATTTGTACCATTTATTCTCGCTGAAGGTCTTCTTTCGAGTGAAAAATGATCAATATCAAGTGAAACGGTAAAAAGTTTCTGAGCTGCGATTTTTTTCAGATTTTCCAGTATTAGTTCAGGAGTGCACTATAAGCTTGAAGGTTACACTAAAAACTTTAATTCTAAAGCTTACCAAGTTTCTCTGAGTATTCATTCTTCACATTGTGTAATGTACATAATTTGCGATTTTCTAGGTTACAGCTAATTTCCGCTATATCTGAAACTTCTGCGTTTCTATAACTGTGATGTGATGTAATTAGTGCTAGGTCAGCAGTCAGCGTAGCCAATTAAACAGAGTCGTCCCACAGGCGATTGCCAGGACACGCGAGCCGTGACATGAGGAATGTGAGGTCATCTGCATCTAAGGTCCCTCTCCCGTTATATGGCAGCGTAGGCAGCACGTTAGGCAAGGCTTTAGCGCCATTGCCTCGCAGTTTCGAGTGGCGACAGTGCCACCTTCCTGCGCTTGGCGCCAGTATCTGCTCTAAACATGGAACATGTCACAAAAAATGGGGCGAGGATGTTTGGGGCCACACTACGGAAGGAAGGCTCACCTGCCACCAAGGTTTCCATGTAATTCCTACAGACAAGTGACCGTAGTCTACGACAGTAAAGGAAATTCGTCGCTGCCTTCACAGCTTTCTACATAACATCTGCTCTAAACATGGAACATGTCGCAAAAAATGGGGCGAGGTGTGATGTTTGGGGCCACACTACGAGAATGAATGTCATATTCGTAATCAGGGCATCGAATTACCCCAATAGGCAAAGTTTCGACGAAAAATGAAACTTTGAGATTTTGGGGCAGTAATCGTGGAATAATGCCCAATCGGCAATAGGGGAAGGCTGAAAACGGTGAAAAACCAAAGTTTCAACTGGGGAAGTAATGCATATCATTCGATAGCATTTTTCACGGGGAAGCTAACGGGGCACATTTCAGGTCTGCGAGTTCATCTGGAAATGCAAAAAATCTGATCTTTCCACAAGGGCATGACGAGGAGGCATTTTCACAGCCACAGCACGGCGGAAGCGCTCGTCTACAAGCAAGTATGTCATCTTATTTCTACACACAAGTAAGCGTACTCTACAACAGTGAAGAAATTTCCCCGCTACCTCCTCAGATTTCGGAAAAACCTTCGCTCAAACATTGGAAAATTTCACCAAATAGGCGCACCATATATGCGCACCACTTCAAGCAACTTTTTCTCGAGCCAAAGCTCGAGTGCATGGCGCAATCTGAAGTAGGGCTTTCCAAAAGTTTAAAAGCACATTCTTATAGAACTCGACGAGCTGAGTTCAATGCTTTTTTCAGATTTTGAAAATCTTAATTTTGAAGCGAGTTATAACGAAAAAACGAAAAAAAAACGCGAATTTCGCGTTTTTCGCGTGTTTTTTTCGATTTTTTACGGAGTACCGTAGTTTTCCACATGGTTAGACTCGCCACAGAGAGACGAGTCCAATGGTGTAGAGCACCAATCATTTGACCCGCTTTGGGGGGAGTTATGAAGGGGCGACGCTTTGCGACGCTGCAAATCCGTCGCTCAGCGGAGAAATTTCAAAAGTTAGTGGCGGTGTAGCGGTCGAATTATGGCTATGAGGGCCGCATTGAATGGCCTTATGGATCATACTGCACTGTACACATTACAAGACGGTTTTACAGACTTCGAGAATTATCTAAACCTAATCAGTGCTTTCATTCCGGAGAGGCTATTTGGTGTTTATGCCCCCCCCCTATGAGATGAGCGCCGGCTATCTCAGGTGCAGGTTTGATGGTTACGTTGGAAGTTTGCTATGCGGCCATACGTATGCTCTCGGAAAGATTAACCTCACCTCTCAAAAGATCGAGGTTCTATGACGCGAAGCGCAGGCCCTTTCTTTTCATAGAGAACACTTTCTATCCGCCTCTCCAAGAAATCAAGGGTGACACAGGAACAAAAATTCGATGGTGGAAGCACCAAGTGGAGATTGCAAATTTCAACCTGGACATTGGATGCAGATCCTCATCCAATGTGTTTGGGAAGGTCTCTCGAGTGCGCCCAGCTTTTGCAAACGATCCTCTGTACTTTTTCGAGGCATCAAATACAGCATTTTTCCAAATCGACGCTATGAACGCCAAAATGGGCTCAAAAATCAAGCGCTACACCTTTTTGACACCAGCTTTTGGTAAAAATCTACCCATATAGGCTTAGGATGACACTTTGAAAATAACGCACCCCATACTGGCTACGGGTACCGTTCGTGACACCACGCAAGAGCCAGTCGAAAAACAAAGCTATGCCACCACGGGGAGTCGAAATACGTATGCCTCAATCTTTTGCCGCTTTTTGGCAATGTGAAGGCCGCTCAAGAAAAACGAAAGTTCAATGTACCATGCATGTGTCTTACAAAATGCAAAGAACCGTTCTGAAAAAGTGGGACATGATTGAAAGACTTTCCTGGTTTGTGGTGAAAGACGTGTACGATGAGGCTAACAACAAGCCAGCTATCCAGCATGGATGAGAAATATGAGGTTCACAGGAACTGTGGTGAAGTTCTTGCTGTAGTTTGTCTTTACTTTCTCCTTTATGACTCGTGCTCACCAGCGAGAACAAATGCTGCCTCGAGGGCAAGAGACATGAAGTAGATCTTCAATTCGTAGAAATGAAATTGCCAGGTACCGTCCCTGAATGAAAGACAGGGTCCCACATAAGAACATTAGGCGGTGATGCAAGCTAAACCTTTGTAGAAGGTGCTGCAAAGACTGCGAGTTGTGGACACATGCTGAGATGGCCCAAGCATCACTTGGAAATGGAACCTCTGGAGTTCTAAATCTAGCTGAAGAGACCCGAAGAAAACAACACGTTTTAAAGGATTCCACGGAAGAACAGTGATTCTTTCTCACCTAAATCAATCTTTTGGTACCCATTATTCACGGAAGGAAAAAATTGTGTTTGTTTTGTAAACAATTCAAGAATCTAAAGGACTGTTACGCGTCCAGATTCCCGCCGTACATCTGTCACTCATGTTGGCGACGGGAACGATTCCTCTTGGTACTCGGTGTGCTTTTCCTAGTAATTTTTGGACCTTTCCCTCCTAAGGCAACAACTCTTCGCCTTTCTACTGCATCCACTTCTACTTTTCCACCTTGAGAATGATACTGTTGGTAGGGGCGCTGTCGCAAAAACGACAAGCCATGAAGGAAAGGCCCTGGGCAAATGAAGCTGTTCCTCAGGACGGAAGTTACGAAATGTGTGTTTACTACAATGCAGCTTCTGTCAACTGGTCATGATCATATGACACCTTTCAATCTGCAACTTCGAGTGAGGTCGGATGCATGGCCTATACCCAGACAAAATCGGATGATGACGATTGCCCCTTTTCTATTGCTTATGTTGGAAGAATGTATTCTAGACACATTTCGAGCGTTGCCAACGAATTACACTTGCAATGGTGAAGAAGGGAGCGGTTTTTGAGCGGCCGAGAATCATCCTCGATAGATCCTCGACGCAAATATCTCCTCAACTAGAGAATGTAGAAGGAAGCTAAACATACCTAGAAAGCGCAAACCTTCCGCTTTCCAAAACTGTCTTCGTTTTTCAAGATCTTGCGAAATTAGAGAGATATTGCCTTTTAAGTGGACAAAAAACCGCATGAAAATTTCAGCATCTTCGACGAGTTTTGAGAGACTATATCTTTTCGAATGGAAGGCTTTCATAGCAAGTTCCAATACTGCTTGATAGTATCAAATCGAGTTCTATCTATTAGGGTGTCCGGAAATTAATGCGGGTTTCGATGTATCATACTTTATTAGACATTTTTCCAAAGGAATTTTCTCTCGATTGCTGTACTTGCACATCTTAAGAAGCCCATTTCATTCTCTTTCTTACACTGCTGTTGTATTTTGAAAGGACTCGGGCCTCACTTTTTTCAAAGGTTCTGAATCGAAGAAGTCAAAGCAGTAGTTTGAGCAGGTTCACTTCTATGAGTTGAAATTTGGAGAGGGTGCTGTGCAGACAGCTCGGAATAGGATTGCTGTGTGGGGCTAAGGATGTTGCAATAAATGCACACTGCTTCAATGGCTCCGAAGCTTTCAATGTAGGGAACCCTAGATTCGAAGTGAGGGAGGTTACGGACGACATTCTCCTCTTGACGGCAGCCTTCTGAGGACCCAGCGACATTTGATTTCATGCATGAGATTCAAAAAGTATGCACCAAATTTCGATACGACCTAATAGTAGGCGCAGTCTCTGCGGCGACGCAGGATTCGTTTAGAGAACAAGAAAATCATTCCATTTTCAAAGGAGCAGTACCTTTTTCCAACCTCTGTGGCATGGTGCGAAAGGAAGAGATTGCATGGAACTGACAGTTTAGTAGGAAGAGGAGCAGTAATCCTAAAAGAACAGCTCTACGTGGTTCAGTTCTTCAAAGATTTTGAGCGGATACATACCTCCTCATTAATGCACGTAGTATTATACTCAGCGCACAATGGTACTGAATGTAGACCGAATCTGTGAATGAAATTGTGAACTTCGTTCTTTTTGCAGATCCTCAGGCCATTCCTCTAACACAGGAGTCGGAAATGTAGAAGCCCAACCACCTTCGTAGGTTTTTTCTTGGAATTCTACCTTTCCTTGAAAACAAGCAAATTATAAGTTCTCAGTGGCAAAATTTCAAGACAAATAGCATACACGCGTAAAAAACTTGAGCTGAGTTCTAATCACTTGTTTATTGCTTTATTCGTTGACAATAATGAATGGTCATGTCGCGCTTCCTAAAAAGGCTTTCTGCAATTTTGTGGCGCATTTATGAAGTACAAAAACGGGGTTCGTTGTCACAAAATGGTTCCTCAGGGCCAAAGAAATGTGAACATGTGAACTGATGTTTGACTCCTGTCATGATAAATTCTTGCACTTAAAACTGCCCCCTCCATGGCCTGTGCAACAGTATTGAAAAATCATCACAGCGATAGACTCGACTCTCTGTGGTGAGTCTAACCATGTGCAGAACTACTGATTTGGTTGAAGTTGTAATAGTTATTCCATGAAAACTATTGTCCCTCGTTGACAGTCTCGCCTCTCCTGATTTCCACTATCTCTCCAATCTAGGACCAGCTCTAATAGGGAACGGTCAACGGAATTGTCCAGTCGTCGCGCCGCCGCGCGCGGCCACTTGGGCGGCGTCGCGACGCGACATTTTTCCGAGGGGCGCGGGATTTTTTGGATTTGACGGTAGGAGCAGCGAATTTCCTGCAGTCCACAATGTTCTCTCTGGGGCGTGGATACCAAATTCCAAGCTCCCATGCTCTGGCTTTCTCTTAGAAAGTGGCGTGAACAAAATTGTTTCCGATTTCATAATAGTAATATTGAAAAACATAAAAAGAAAAAAGTTTGATAGGAGTGAAACTATGCGCGCATTGACAGAAGTTGAATATTAAAGGGACGGGTTTAGAGCGTTCCTCTGGCATTCAGTTAGAATGAGGCACACATGTGGTGCGCTCTGTGTGTGTGCGGTTGGTATCCTGCATGTCGGCACAGCCAAAAGCTTGCATTCAAGTGACTGGGAAGTACATGGGAGGCGATTCGGGGCCGCCTCCAAAAATAAGCCCCTTGTTCCGCTCCAGGATAGCGTGGCTAACTACCTGGAGGTCTATCCTAGCCCACACGACAGAGCCTGGCAAGCTACTCGTGTGCCTTCAATATGCCGAAAACAGCAATATGGATGGGCCTCATTCCCCTGAACCTGAGGGAGCCCCCAATACGGCAGCGTTGGGTAGGACCGCTCGGGAGAGGCTGCTAGAATCTCAGGGCCCGGATAGGCTGCCTAAACGAAGAAGGACTAAGATGGCGATCTGTACTTTCAACGCACGAACGCTTGCATCCGAAGCTCACATCGAAGATCTGATGATGCAGGCCAGGAAGATCAAGTACGACGTCATCGGACTGACCGAGACGAGAAGGCACCGCCCGCTACACGCCGTTTTCGATACTGGAGAAGAACTGTTCCTTGGAACATGCGACAGCAGAGGCGTTGGCGGTGTGGGTGTCCTCGTCAACACGCACTTGGCCATAAACATCGATTCGTACGAAAGCCTTACGACCCGAATCGGACGTTTGAGATTGAGAAGATGTGGTTCAACTCCTGCTTTGACAATCTTCGTCGCCTACGCACCAACATCCAGCTACGACGAGGAGGAACACGAAGCATTTTATATGGAATTGGAGAAGTTCTACAAGGAAGATCATACCTTCTTCAAGGTCATCGTCGGCGACTTCAACGCCAAGATTGGCCCGAGAAGAACGGCTGAAGAACTTCACATCGGTACTCATGAATACAGCAGATAATAGTAAGTATGAAGGTATGCACTGAGCCGGTTTAGCTTCACACGCTACCACGCACATAACACGGTGATCTTTGTTGGTACTGAACTGTCTGTGAGACATTGGGGCCCACTGCTGAAGAATGCAACACCGTTAAGTTAGATTAAGAGACGCCTTAGCCGACCGTTCCATAGCCTCCCCTGTTTCGCTAAAGCTTATGCGCGATAGAGGGTAGAGCTAAATTGTGAACAGCCACCATACGTTGAATGTCAGGGTAATTCAGCAGTCTCACCATATTTGATGCTAATAATCCCTATCCCTACTATTCCTATCCCTACTATATACAAAGCGCTGTATCTGCCTGTGTATGCGTGTGTACGTGTGTCACGGAATCCATTGCGCGCGAACCAGCAGTCGTCAGGTGTCGTCGTCAACATCGAAATATTTTTACCGCTAGCCTCTCTAATCTTCACAAGCAGGTCATGTTCATGGAAGCATGATATGAGGTTTGGTGTTTCTATTGCAATATGATCGCCACCAGAAGTTAATTCAACCGCTAAACTTCCCAGCATCCGAACCATGGTAGTTGTTTTCGTTAAGTGGCTGACAGTGAGCAGCCAAGTAGTTGTGTCAGTGAGCCAGAGCTTATTTGGCCGCTAGAAAGTGTCAGTTTCTGAAAATGATGGATGTTTATGAGTACTGACGAGCTAGAGGAAATGGCTTAATCATTTCAATCAAAAGCAATGGAAGAATGCATGTTACCTAATACAAGAGCTCGGTTGTGCTCAATTCCACTATGTTCTTCGGTCCTGCACCAATTATGTTCCCTTCAAACCCTCTACCTCACTTGATGAAGCAAATGTCCCACTGATGCTGGGACACCCCCTATTAATTTCATTATACCTACGCTCTAGCGCCCCTTACCAGCCCTTATCAGCCGTTATGACTTTCTGTCTCCCTCCGTCTCTGGTAGAACCGAGACCTAACTGCTGCTGGGTACGCGATACGAATTCCGTGGAACTTGCGCTTCAGCAGTTATCACTTGCCTCCCCGACCGTGAATACCCTACCTCACCTTCTACGTCATACTCAAAATACAGTGTTCCATCGCTGCAGGGAAGCGCGCTATGAATTTCGCGACAAACGGACGCACGCACACAGTCACTTGGCGAATCACATTTATTATATATTCGCGCTAGTGCTCACGTGGTATAAAAGATGGCGTTGTATACTCTTATTTGCACATTTTTGGAGGGGGTCTGCTGTCCGATTCTATACCAAGCTCAGCTCTAAATTTTGGGTTTCTATCAACACGGCGTCAAATGGCGTCAAATCTAAGGTAGATGCCATATTCATGAACATACGAAGGCTATTTGGTGAAAGAGCCGTGTAC
Organism: Ostertagia ostertagi; assembly: GCA_036418205.1. Taxonomy (NCBI): domain Eukaryota; kingdom Metazoa; phylum Nematoda; class Chromadorea; order Rhabditida; family Trichostrongylidae; genus Ostertagia; species Ostertagia ostertagi. The sequence continues at coordinate 12,980 of MU868739.1, read as the reverse complement.
CCATCTTCTGTCCTCTTTTGGCAATTCTGAGGACTAATAACCTTGCCTTTTCACCATCACCCAATTGGATGCTGCCACTGTCTTTCTGGAGTAGGACTCCAAAGTGAGCATACTTGATATTTTGACGAAAACAGGGGTTTCTTGCTCTGCGACTATGTTTCTACCTATGTTAAGGTTTTCTCTATGGAATGAATACAAGAAGCCTGAAAATGAATCACGTGTGCGAGAAAAAAATGAATGCATGGGTGCAGGACACATACGTCCCGCGTTGTCCGTCATGGCCTGCAAAGTGCGGGACGTATGTGTCCTGCGCTGTCGTCAACGTGTTAAAACACATTCCGCATTGTGCTATTATTCATTTCTTCGGATACTGTCCAATGCAATAAGGCGTTTCAAACCAAACTCAGCAACAAATCGAATTGTTCTACTTCCTTTTTGACCTTGAGAGGGCTGTTTGGCAGAAATAAAGCACTTCTCTGCGTTTCATGAATATGCTCCTACAACATGTAAAGAGCGGTCTTGGAAAAACGCAACATGGTCTCGAGCACCTCTTTCCATTGTGAGCTCTAGGCGAGTCGGAATTCCTAGACACTGCAAAACTGAAATATATATCCTTCTATTATATACCCGCTAACTTACGGTTAGTGTGCCGGTTTTATGTCTGTGTGTATGCCTGTCCGTCTGCAAAATGAAGTGGGTGAAATGGTGCTGCTGTGGCAGCTGGAGAGCAATGGAGGGAGGAAGGGTAGACAAGCACAGAAGAAGGAAAGCAAAGCTCACGCAGGGAAGGGGGGGGGTTACGGAGGTTGCCAGGGAACCAATCTGATAAACCAAACAAAATAAACCACAACTTTCGAGTGTCGGTTTGTCGGTGTGTGTGTGTGTCGTTCTGTCCGTCCGGACCAACCGCTAACAAAACCGGGGAGTACGAAGGGCAACACTTCGATGTTGATGTCATGATCATGATAACACCCACAGCGGCTATATAAACACCGATCGAGCACACTCAGTCTCATTCTACATGGTGCTGCCGTGGCAGCGGATGGGGGGGAAGGGAGGGGGAGGGGAAGGGGGAGGGGAGGGAAGGGAAGGGAAGGGGGGGAAGGAGGGAGGGGGAGAGGGAGAAAGAGGGAGGGAAAGAGGGGAGAGGAGAAAGGGAGGGAGGATATGGTGCTGCCGTGGCAGCCGGAGGAGCAAGAGGGAGGGTAGAGGAGGGGGGGGGAAGGTGGGTGGGAGAGGAGGCAGGGAGGGAGAACAACCGCTACTATCTCATTCTATCATGTATTGTACACACCTGGAAGGACTACAGCGGAAGACTTAAAGCTTACGCAGGAAACAATGTCCCGGCGGTTGACGGCGAGCCAATCTGGTCCCTACTATATATAAATAAAACGCTATGTCTGTCTGTTTGTGCGTGTGTGTGCGTGTGTCACGAAATTCATAGCACGCGTCGCAGCAGTCGTTAGGAGCTGATTTTTTGATATGATATAGGGGTGGGACGGGAACATATTTGGTGGGGGTCACAAAGTGATAACGACTGATAAGAGCAGATAAGAGGCGCTGAAAACAAATTTCACGAAATTCATAGTGCGCTTCGCAGCAGTCGTCAGGAGCTGATTTTGGGACATGATATAGGGGGTGGGACGGAACATATTTGGTGGGGTCAAAAAGTGATAACGACTGATGAGGACTGATAGTAACGATATGCGTACGAACGTAGAGATCTCGAAACCAGATTGTAGATAATGCATTTCATTTCAATATCATTTCATTAGCGTTGTAATTGTAAACTCAAACACCTTTCGACCGCTACACCTTCTAGAGTTCTTGAGGATGAATGGGATGCTCGAATAAATATGATAATGAATACTGGGCATTCCGTTTTGAGATATTCGACCGCTAAATTACCTCGATACTCGACGCATAGTGGTTGTTTACATCATCACTTTAGCTGTGCACTTCACTGCGCTTATCAAACAGTGAGATACAGCCAAGATGGGCAACGGACAGTAATGCATTTAACGAAGCAGCTATAGTTAAGCGGTGAAACCCAAAGCTTCACCGATTGTCAGTTCTATCAAAGGCTTCCGTGTCATGCGCGCGGTAGCGGAACAAAACTGGTATATCATACGGTGGGAGATGCGCACCCTATCAGAAGAGGAAACGGGTTGCATGTCACGGTTCTTCTATCTTTCAATTTTTGGCCGGCTACAACGCTAACGACAAGATGGGCTCTGTTCATGATAGCATCATTTGGTCACCATTAATATCTATCTTGGAATTATTCCAGCAACAGTATCAGTATTATTCCAACTCGCAGTGTGTTTCAGAGCTGGTGGCGGAAAGGTTGGCTCAGGAACTGGACAGGGGTAGGTGCCACTTGCAATTTCTTAAATTCGCACTCGAAATTTAACTCTATCAATTGAGAAAGCAAGTGTAGAGGCTGTTGCTGTCACAAACCTTCTTCTAACACATCTATACTCTGCTAACTATGAGTTGAGTAGGAGTCGTCTGCATTACCAACAGAGTGGAAGTATAAATATGATGACAAGATTGAATTACAGTAATTGCATGGACTGAACAATGAGCAGAGCTTGTGGTAGACCAGCAGAATCGCCAACTATTCACATATAAGTCTATGGTAGAATGAGTTCATCTTCCTCACCTGATGATTCGCTCCATTCATTCTGGAAATGGTGGGATTTCTGGTCTAGCGCGCTGCCGGAGGGGTTCCTTCCGAGGTCTGCTGCATGCTGATGGAAGCGCACACCGCGATGTGAGGAATATGATAAAATTAGCCACGATTGGACAACACCAGAGAAACGGTGGGAAAAGTTTTGAATCGAAAGCTTCGAAGATATTTTTGTAACTATCACAAACGATGAGCTCCCTGCCAGAGGCAGAGGAGGAGCAGAGGGAAAGATATCGAGCGCCTGGGGCGCGGGCCGTGATGGGAGCCCGTTTGTGCTCATCGACGAAAACCTTCAAAGTTTTTTCAAAACGATTATGCCTTTATTCGAGACAACTTAGAACTAATAACTTGGAGTGTCAAAGGACCAAGCAGAGTGGGAATAGCGCAAATAAAATGCATAGGCCTAACTCAGCGGTAAACTAAACCTTAGTGACCGCTACATCTTTACCACACTTAGTTCCTTCTGTGGGGAAGTGAAAATCTATGTCAAATGCTATCCAAAATAGCATTCGGATAAAGTTCTACCTACCCTCTTCCTGTAACCTCGGCATGTCAGTTGCAAGTCTGATAAATTTCTCGTGCCTTACGGGGTTGTTTAGTGGAGCCTTTATTTCAGTGGCGTAACGTATCGAATGAATTATGAGGCCGCTGAAACAGAGGTCTAAACGTGTTTCAAGCACTACTCTTACCCCTCGAGAAGATCAGAACAGTGCGAGAAATGAACTCCCCGTCAGTTCCACTTTCTGCCAGATGAGAAATCCGCTGCCACACAGAGCGCTAGTCATTTATAATCGAAGAATTCATACTATCTCCTTATATCAAAGATAGTCAGGTGTCAGAAATGTTGAGCGAACAGAATCACGACAGCTTTCCGTGAGAATAGGCGGTGCAAATGGCTTCACGGCACCACGTCCTAGAATACGGCAGCATGTTGGCCCGCGAGAGGTACCACGTCGAAATAAACTGCCCCTTGTGCATCCCTTTCATATCGGATAAAGTTAGCACTGCCATCCATCGGTGCATAATAAGAGCCCAATTGCAGGAAGATGTCCAGTTGGTGAATATTCCCAACGAAAACATCAAACGGCAATTGGTTCGTAACAGACTTTATGACAAGCAGTGCATATCCGAAAATTGCGTTATCTGCCCGCATGGAAAACTTGGAGATTGTGCTCATCTTGGAGCAATATATGAGATTAAATGTCAGGCATGTAACGCTACGTACATAGGGGAAACAGGAAGGGTTTTAGCAATTCGTATCAAGGAACATCTTGCTAATTTGAGACGCGGTACTGTGACAACACCTTTGGGAACGCAAAAGGTTGAGGAGCAAAATGGGAATGAATCACTTCATTGTATAAACCACAACTTTGGTGTGTCGGTTTGTCGGTGTGTGTGTCGTTCTGTCCGTCCGGACCAACCGCTAACAAAACCGGGAGTACGAAGGGCAACACATTGTGATGTTGATGTCATGATCATGATAATACCTAACCAACCTAATATTTATTCAAACGAGATCACATTGTGTCAATGTGTCGTTTCATATCTTCTGCAAGTTTCTCCCAGGATTGACCCAAAGGGGTCCTGCCATATCAATCTTGGCATGTGATCGTTTCCATTGCCATGCTCGCCATTCACTGATTATCTTCGTCCACCTATTATCTTCTTTCACTAGTACTTCCTTCGCCTCACATCCATTTTCTTCTGGCCGCTCGCACCGCTTAATCTGGGACTTTGATGATGCTCTCTACCCAAACAGTGGTACGATGATCTAAAAGAGTTGTACCTATCATCTCCCGTATCATTCTTCCTTGTGCCACTTTCAACAGCTTTTCTCTTCAGCGTCCAAGTCTCACAGCCATAAAGTATCGATGGTTCCACACAAGTTTCGTAATACGCGACGTTTAAACCTCATTGGGACCTCTTCTATTAGTGAGGAAAGAGCTGAGGCGATTGAATGCGTTCCATCCTGCTTGGATCCTTCTTTGTATTTCTACTGTGTTGTTCGCATCGAAGGAAAACTCTTTTGTCAAGGTAGATAAAATTTGTACAGTATTCAACATCGTGTCCATCGATGGTAATGGGTTGAATCACGGAGCTGGCCATGACAGTAGCTTTCGAGAAATTGATCTCAAGTCTCACGGTTTAACATCTCTGGTGAACTTCTTCTAACAAACGCTGAAGTTTTCGGCTGTCGTGCGCGATGATTGCGACATCGATTGCATTTCCACAGGGGTGACAAAAAAAAGGAGACACTTCGCTCCACATTCAAAACGGAATTATTTACGCGTTGCGAAACCAAACCAAATGATCCCAACTGAATATTAAAGAGCACGTTATAATCAAGCTACACAACAGCCTTCTACACCGACGACATCAGAAGATTTTCCCACGGCATTGTGCACGGTACGAGCTCAACGAGGTCGTCGAGATACCATAGACGATTACGACGTCTCTGAAACGCTGGTCAAAAGCGGTTTTGCATAGTCACAGCTAATGTGGGAAGCTATTCAACAGTTAATCCATTGAAGAAATTATGTAGCAGCTTCAGGCCGGAGCGATTACGGTAAGCCTCGTTGAGCTCGACGGTGACGGCAGATGACGTCATATTCTGAAGACGGCGGGGGCAGTGAAGGAGGGCCTGCTTCTGTTTACGGGGGAACACCTAAGGAATATTCCGCCGTAAAACTTTCATTAACATCGGCATCCTGTGCGACGAAAAGTTCGATGATGTGCGCCATGGGCAAAGTGTCTCTTTTTTTGGCCACCCCTGTATGATGATTGAGATAACATCCATTCATGCTGATCCCTTCTTCGTACCAATTGATATTTCGGGATACAGTTTCCAGTGCAGCAGCTAAAGTGCGGGTGAGATAGGGTCTCCTTGACGGACGCCTCGTCTCATTTTGATTGGCTTCACGTGGCCACATATCTTTACATTTACAATGGCGGACTCATATATGTTTGAGAGAAGGCGGACGATTTTCGGGTGAACCCCTTGACAACACAGCGATTTCCACAGAGCATCGTGTTCTATAGAGTCAAACGCTTTGAGATAGTCGATGAAAGCAATGTACAGAGGGACAGCCTTTTCTATTAAAGCAGTTCCTCCGTACATTGCTCTGTTCTAAGATGATTGATGACGTGGATGTGGTCGTCAGTAGAATGAGCTCTGCGGAAGCCGGCTTGATCAACAGGCTGTCTTGTCTTTAAGAAAATTATCTTCCGCTGCCCAATGATTGAAATGAACATTTTGTAGATCGTGGGAAGTAGAGCGATGGGACGAAAATTTCGAGGATTTCGAGGAAGAGGATTTCCTTTCTTGAATAGAAGCGACATTGATGATTCGGATAAACTTGTAGGCAGTTTTTCATTTCTGAGAAAGTCATTGAATAGTTTTATTAATGGTTTCCAGTATATGATATGCTGCCATCAACATTTCAACGGTTATGTGGTCAGGTCCTGGTTTTTTCCCTAACTTCATCGTATTGATAGCATGTTCGATATCACTGGACGAAATTGGCGGCAATTCTTCAGGATCCTTTATTCGTAGGAGAGTGGTGATGGCTCGCGTTGTCGAATAAAACAGTTCGTTGTAGAATTCTTGAAAAAATGCGAAAGCAGTAGGCGTTTCTGCGATGGAGCCGCCATTCCTTTTAGGTCTTGTTAAGGTCGTTTTGTGATTTCTGCTCCCTTTGTAATACTCGGATAGCCTTCAACATAGCCTCTTGTAGGCGCAGAAGATGTTTCCGCTCGAGGTCAGATTTCAAAAAGAGACGTAATAACTTATTGTTCATGGAGAACTCGATTGTATTTCTTGCTGAGTGCTGCTGCAAGGAGACGCCGTATTTCGAATAATTACCTTGTAGTTTCAGAAAATGGGACCTTTTCAGAAGTTGCGACGTAGCAGGATCAGCGGCCGCTTTTATTTCACTTTTCAAGTCTTCGTAATTGTCAAAAACACTATTGGAAACAAGGCGATGTGAGTTGCGGAGAAGACAGACTTATTGAAGTTTGCAGTGGTCTTGAATTTCCTGGGATATCGATGATGTTTGCTTTCTGGACGAATCTTAGCCATAACAAGTCGATGATCACTAACGAATTTGAATCGACCGATGATATCAACATCTCACGATAAGAATATGGATTGGTCGGATAATATCAATAGCACGAAATCAATAGCATTCTTCTTCTGCATTTTGGCTAAAATCCCCGACTATTATCTGGATTTTCTCTTCTAGAAATAGTTTTTCATCACATGGAGTTTATTCAGAACAGAAGTCCGCAAGGATGTTCCCTTTTTCGTTTCGTGCTAGGCCGTATTCGCCGACGAACTTCTCATTCTTCTCCCCGCTTCCGATTTTGGCATTGAAGTCGTCTACTACAATTTTGTTTAGGTTTCGCTTTCTACGTGGAGAAGTTGAAGTTTGGTAGTGAAAGCGTGCACCAAGAGCTTGAGAAATCTGTTCGAGAAATTCTTGATATTCACTACCCGAATAAGCAGTGATTGGTGCACACCCTTAAACAACTCGAAGATTTTTGACTCCCATTGTGACATCAGCATGGGAAACTCTTTCCGAAATAACAGAACGAACAAAATTTCCACTTTTCGTTGATCAGGAATCCTGTAGAACTCGGAAAGTAGATTGTGTGGCCAGATCTTAAGTTCAAGGAAAGGCTCCCTCTCTTCTCTATGTGCCAGGAAGAAAATTCACGCGAATAGAATCCTCGTTAATTTCGTGAATTCGTTATAACTCGGTTCAAAATTGAGCTTTCGAGAATCCGAAGATATCTTTGAATTCAGCTCGTCGGACACTATAAGAATGTGCTTTGATACTTTGGAAAAGCTCCATATAGGATTGCGCCATGCACTCGATTTTCATCTCAAAAAGTAGTTGCTCGCAT
>MU868738.1:52934-74981 GCA_036418205.1 Ostertagia ostertagi | reverse complement strand
CGAAGCATAAGGCCGAACCGCTTGCAATCAGTGTGTGTTAATAGTAGCATATATATTCACGTAACAATTATGTGAGAATGGAACGGCAACATTTATAATAAAAGTTCAGAAAATCCAAGTTATATAGGTGGGGTGTGGTTCACTAGGACAGAAAGCGACTTTTTCGCGTTTCGCAGCGCGAAACATTTTTCGCTGCGGGAACCTCAGGTCCACTATGATCAGCGGTGGACCTGAGGTTCCCGCAGCGAAAAATGTTTCGCGCTGCGAAACGCAAAAAGTCGCTTTCTGTCCTAGTGAACCACACCCATATATAGGTGCACCAGTAATTTTGTCCCACATTGAATCGCTATACAACTTTCCGCACGAGAAACGGGCACGAAAGTTGCGCGTTAAAGGGGAGTGTGTGTGAAAAGAAAAACATATTTTCAAACATTTTCCAAATGAAGGGCAAAGCAGAAGATAAGATTTGAGATTGCAAATGGCCGGTATAACCTGTTCACTTCACTAACTGCAGGCTCTGATACCAGTCTTACGCTATATTAACTGGCATCCGTCAGAGAGAAACAGTGGCTAACAAATGACCCTATTTTGCTGAGTGGGGTTCTTCGGAAAGGTAAGGTGTTCGAGAGACCGTTCATGGAACGCTAAAGGCGTTGCCTAACAAAAAACCCCGACAGAACGAACTGACTGAAGCTAGAGATGCCGAGTCACATAGTCATGACATGTTATTTGCATGGCAGTGCGCAGATGGCGGCAGAGCGCTGATGTGATTATCCCTTTGAATACCAGTGGTACAGTGGGGTTCGTTAGGACGGAAAGCGACTTTTCCCTTTCGCAGCGCGGAACTTCTTTCACTGCAGGAACCCCAGGTCCACATCTGATCGTACCTAAACGTGGGGCTCCCACAGCAAAAGATGTTCCGCGCTGCGAAAAACGAGAAATGTCGCTTTCTGATTCAGCGAACTACACACCTGGTATACATGTGCACACAATTTGACAGACATTTTGGATAGCAGCGCCCAAACGTCGAACTGGATGTGTAGACTCAGAAACTTAATAATTTATCTAAGAACGAGTCGCCACAGCAATATTCCTTAATAAATTATTAGAGCAAACACTAGCGCAGGTCGCTCACTTGTCAGCGAGTGCCACCTCCAAAAAGGAAGAGTTCGAAAGTTTGTCGTTGCTAGTGATTGAAAGAGTTCTATCCGACTAACTATTCGGTGCAATGTGTGGGTGCAAAGAGCAGGCGAAAGATGAGGAAGTGATTCACCTGAGGCGAGTGAGGATTACCAGACCGTATGACAATATGTTGGGCAGCGACCAGTCCGACCTGCAGGTTCGATGGTGCAGGAGTCTTTATTTCGAGTCGAAGACTAAAATACAATTTTTGGCGCAGGAAAAATGAACGAACTTCCAGCAGAGGAAGAAAAGTAGGTGGCTCCCGGATGCCAGCGCAAGGTGCGGCTCATAATTCTTCCCAATTTTGGTTCTAACGGCCTGGTTCTATACCACGATTCTATACCACGAATGAAACGATAATCGTATTTTGGAAAAAAGAATCCAGCAGCTTACCTATCGCTCCTACGGGGCGGAAGTGGTGTAGTGACAAGTGGCGCGCTTACCACGCGAGCGGTCCGGGATCAAATCCTGGGTCGTGAGTCGCCCGGGCCAACCAAGCCTTCCATCCCTCCGGGGTCGGTTAATTGGTACCAGACTTGTCTGGGAGGATAAAAACACTGACTTGAACATCGGCTGGCCCCCGCAAGTCATTGTATAGGCCACATCGCATTCAAACGCCACTACGAATGTACAAATGGAAGTAGAATGCGTGCCGCATCCCAAAAAGGGATTGATCAACGGCAAATGCTTTATCCTTTTTTATTTTTTACTATCCTCTTATCTTGGAGCGGAACATTAGGGAACTACCTCTTTTGGAAGCCATCGCAAGCCACTGATATGACTAGCATATTTTTTTAGCACGTTGACTACATCACGCGTTTTGGCTTTTTTGCCCGCGTGGTATCAGCGCGATTTTGCGAGCGCGATCACCTCATCTTCCATCCGTAGATCTCGAGCTCCAACTATGCAAACTTGGGAGCGACGGAATGTTCTCAGTAATTTTGTGTTTAACTTATCGGAAATTACTGTAACAAACACCTGACCAAAACGTGTTAGGGCAATGTAGAGGCAAATTCAAACTATTTTCGCTGTAGTGGTTCGAAAATTATTCCGGACAAGATCGCGTCACTAAAAAAACATATACTGCCATTCAAATAGGTTTGTGTGCTTTACTACTGCTCTTTACATGTTCATTTTAATAAAAAGAAAAGGGGAATGAACCATGAAAACGTAATTTTTGTGAAACCCTGAAAAGTTCTGCAAAACTGAAGCATATCTGGCCATTCTATGAGTAACGTAGCTTATGATTATTACGGTAACGTATGGCCTATAGTTAATAAACACAAAAAAAACTGGGGGAAGAAGCCGGACATGCACAAAAAAGATGGGATGGTCGTATGGCACACGTAGTTGGCCGCGCTGCCGTCAATGTGTTAACACTTAATCGAGGGTAGATAGCTTCAAGGAGTGACGAATGACTGTTAAAGCTAAAATTGCAAAGTATCAAATCCTGCACAACCTGTCTTGAAACCGGGAGTCCGTCCCAAAAGAGGTTCCCAAGCAGTGAGGTACATATGCATACCCTGGTACTCAAAGGGTTAAAGTACCGAGAAAAAAATGTTCGCCGACGCCATGCGAGGAGTATAATCCTGGCAAACATGAAGCACACAAAGCTATTCTACCGCACCCGAAATATGGCACACGGAAGATCGAGGGTCACGACCACAAGTACCAATGCGTTTTTAATCGCTCACTACAAATCACGTTCGAGATTATCCAAGAACAAATTTATCGACTTTGCATTGACGAAAGGAAACAATAATAAACAACTCAACACTTCCTAATAATATAATACACTGATTAAACAACTCAAAACAAATTCTAATCTCATCCATCAGCCAGAATTTCTACTAGGCAACTGCATTTTCTGGCTTATCGCCAGCGTTTATGGGTAACTCGTCAGCAAGTGAGCTTCGAGGTTTTCTGACCCTCTCTCCTCCTACAACAAAAATCATACGAACGATTAATCAACAAAGGGTGACACGCACAAATTAATACAGAGGAAAGACATTAGGCAATCACTATTTACTCTAAGCAAGTCGATAGCCTGGGTAGTCTACCACTGCGAAGCGAAGCACATCATGAGAAACTTTTATTGACACTACCTTTTTCAGAAGTGGGGCGACGGAGAAGCCGAATCAACGTTGCATCAGCTTCAAGTAATGTCAAGTCATGCTTGGAACCAAGAAATTGCTCGCTCAGTTCTGGATCATGGAGTCTTAACAATACTGCAGCTCCTTCTCGGTAAGCTCTGAAATTTCATACTTTTCAATTTACAAGTGACGCTCTCAAGAAAATTCGCACTTACTCAGAGTTCACTGCAGGTGCCTTGCAGACCGCATTGAACTTTAATCCGAAGTCGATATAGAGATCATCCTGAATAAGCCAAGGAAATGGGAAAAGTGAGGTAATCTTGAACTGTGCTCCTGGATGTATTCACCTGTACTCGATGCACGATCTTCCCAGTGACGAGGCGACCATTAAAATCTCCTAGCTGTACAAATTTCGACTGCCGTAACATACGAGAAAATGTTAAGCCCTGACAAAAGAAACATAAAATTTTCTGAAAAATGCATCGGAATAAAAAACAGGCCATGCGCAAAACTATTTGAGAGGTGAATGTGTAGCGACAACTGCCGTCGTCTACCACGCACACGACCCTGGGGACATCCAATGGATGGAGTCATCGAGCCAATCTAGCTTTCTACCATTGAGAGTCTTAAATGGTGAGAGAACGTAACGGAGGAAAACAGGGTGAAAGAAGGACTTGCAGCGGATTGCCCTGCTGACACTGCATGGACGTACATTTCAATGTCGCTACGATTCGAATCGAGGTAGATTACACAGTGCTTTCCCGAAGGGATTGATGAACAGCCAATGCCTTCATACCTCTTAACATTATTTCAGGGCTCTTCCAGCAATGGGGTGAATATTCGAAGTAATGACTTGTGCCGCCTAAGTTATCCAGTTTCGTGACCTCCGGGTGGTCGTGAAAGTGAAAGTGAAATGGTTCACACATCCAGAGTTCCTTTCTTCTAAAAATCGAATTACTTTTCATCTTATGGATTACTTACTTGTATTTAATGGCTCTATCGCTTGTGTTCGCCTCAAACCCCCCAGCCGAAGCGTCCATTTCTTGGTATGACAAGCATGCGAATTAGATGTGTGTCAAACCTGGTCTCGAACTCTAATGCTTATAGAAAGCCATGCCGTGACTTCAATCGAGTCAGTGAGTAGTCGTTCTCCTTAGCGCTATCCGCCTACTGATAATTTATCACTATGACCGAATACTAACGTTTGAAATTGAGGCTTGCACAGACTGTTCGAATTCCGCTGTTCAGCTTCTTATAACACCTGCTTCGTTCATTCTTTCGTAAAAAGGGAGGCTCTTAAATTGTAACTCAGGGCAGGTTGTTCAGGTCTGTTTCACTAATCATGATGTGTTGCTAGCACGACCAATCGTTTATATAGAATGTGGTCAGCGCACACTAATCGCGTTGCATGCGAATAACTAAAATAACGTAATTAAATGATGGTGGATGTAGTGTTCGGTAATGGGGAGGAAGCGGACGTATTGGAGCATCCCCAGACTGATGTTGGTAGCGGGTCGGATCGGAACCCCTCGAAATATGGAAGTGTGATTTTTTTTTTCTGTGATAGGACGAACGAGACGGTTGACCCTGATGCGGATAACTGCGAAGAGCTGCGAAGAACGTCAGCCATTCATTTGGAGAGACGCCCCTCGACTGCGGCGCAGTAGACATCCAGGCACCAGCTTTCGTGGACAGTTCGGTTCCCTGAGTGTGCGCTGACGCAAGATAAGGGCCACCATCGGACTAAGCGAGGAGGACCAGGGACTCTGAGAGAAATTGAAAATTGCTCGGCAGCCCGGAGTATATTGATTCCCAGCTTGAGGCTTAGCATACTTTTAACAGAGAAGGAGATGATTTCACGGCGGATAGAATATGCACGCCACCACTAATGCCTTCGTATCTTGCGATAGCGCCAGCAGCCATATTACCAGAACAACTTATTTAATAAAATGCAGCCTGCAGTTGCACGATTTATAGACCTCTTCCAGCACAGTCAAAGGCCTGTACTATTGCATACTCGCGTACGATTGCAGTATCCTGGCCAAAATGGGCATACTCAGTAGTAATGAGCATATCATCTTACTCTGTTCATATCCGTCACATCACGTCCGAGACTATCCACAAAATCGTCGAACACATCGGAGACTCTGAGAGTCTGCCGATTGCACCAAAGACGATCCAGACTATTGACAGTACCGAAGAGAATGTGTGCTCGTATGATACTCGAGCCGATGCGAAATAGTTCGGTCATAACCGCAATCGCCCCTTAATTTGAGAGCTCAATGTCGCAAATATCCACAGTTACGTTATACCTCTGGATTGAGGTTTAGAAAGAATGGCCGTCAATCGAGAATACATTTGTCCCGTATCATGAGAGTAGCAAATGCAGGCTCAGCAACAATTGTTATTCACTCCACGTCCAAGTCACGTTACTTTTGATTTGTAAAATAGCACAGGCACTTGTGGCAAAACCCCCAACAAATTGACATAGAATAATCATTTTGGTACTATTTTCTGATCGCGTCTGTGTTGCTCAGTCCACATTTGTGACTCACCAGGGTATGAGAAACAAGTGTGGCGCACTGTGGCGCTGGTGTACTAAGGCAGGTACCAGACTCCGCGAGTGCAATATCGGTCGCATACGCCAGTGAGGCAGTGCGCGATGCCAGGCTTGTACTAGGTGAGGTGAGTCGTTACTGATCCATAGCTTGCACTGTGGCGCGCCGCCCCAGCCGCAACTGCGCCGCGATTGCAATCGCGTAGTCTGACACCCTTTTAGGGGAAGGGCATCTCAGCTAGTAATCTGATTCTGCGTAGGGGAAGGAGGCCCCAGGGCGTGTGAGCCATTTTGATTGTGCGAGAAGGGGATTAAGCATCCTAATACTATAAAGCGCTTCGTCTGTCGTCTGTCGTTCTGTATGTCTGTCACGAAATTCCCTAGCTCCTCGGGATCCGCCTGGAGGAGACCGGGTCAAGTGTGGGATGGGTGGGCAAGGTCTCACGAAGTACAAAACACACATCAGCTAAGCGGAGCCCCGCCCACAGTGGGCGTGGCGTGCATCGAAATGATTACTGACAAATTCAGTCACAAAACAGCCTCGAGACTGGGACAAAAGTGGGTAAAGGTGTGCATTGGTAAGCCAGATCGAATTAGGGAGACCCACCCTCGGTGGGCGGGGCGTTCTCTAAAAAAGCAGTGCTTTATGAAAAATTTCATAACTCGGTTGGGAGAAAGCCTACAGAGCAGAAAACAAATTGGTGTAGGGAGCAATGTCTAAGGTTTCCAGCATACATGACGTGGGCGGAGGCCGCCCACAATGGGTGGAGCGCGCTCTAAAGTGCACGGCGTCTTCTATAAGATTAAGTGCTGTTGGTGGGCGGGACATGCACCAAAGCGGGCGGAGTTATCCACGGAACTTCGTAATTCGGTTCAGAGACAGTCCAAGGACCAGGGAAAAAAGTGGACTGAGGTTGACGAAGGGAAGGAGGTCGACTGCCCTTTGTGGGCGGGCATGCGAAAAGTAGGCGGGGTTTGTTACCAGACTTATCAAGCGGTTCCAGGAAAATTTGAAGACCGGGAAAGTAGTAGTAGTAGAGGCCGGCAAAAGGTAGGAAGTAAACTCTCATTGGTGGGCGTAGCAAGCACACGCGAGGTTAGTTTGCTACCAAACTTATTTTGACTACAAGAAGTCCTGGAGACCGAGAAAAAAGTGGAGCGAGTCCGACAACGGGAGAAATTTCATCAGCTATAGGTGGGTGAGGCGTGTACCGGAATGGGCGGACTCGTCCACGAACATCATAGCTCGGTTCCAAGGTATCCTTGGGGCCAGGAAAGAAGCGGAAAGACCCTAACAACTAAAGGAGATCATACGCTATTGGTGGGTGGAGCGCGCGGCGAGTGGGCGAAGTTTGCCAGAAAGCGTTACAAAAATATCGATGGCCCTGTTTCACACCACTGCAGCCCCGTGTGATGCATGTGCATGCTGCACAGCCAAACTGGCTGTAGAACTCGGTGCTGTGATGCCTCCTTCTCTTTTCCCCGTCCATTTATCCACTTCACATACGAGCGCCTAGTTCGTATCTTGGAGTGTAGCTTTTATCAATTGTGAACAAGAAATCAATAAAAATAATGTGGAATGGACCCAAAGGTAGAGACAAATTAAATCCGAACATTTTATTAAATACCTTATATTTATAGGAAGTTACGTGCAATCACGAAAACAACAATTGTACGGATCTAACGAGGATCAAATAATCGTGAGTAGATCAATCAGCGGAAAATAAATAATAGAAAACAACGACCAATGGAGTATAACGGCAGGATTGAGCAGTTATTTTACAATCACAATCGTAAAAGTAAAGCATCGTATGCCCCAATTCACATCTAGAAAATAGGTTACCCTTCACCTCCTCCATCTGGTGTCATCGCATTCGAAATCACAACGAATACCACAACAGGAACAATGTACATCCACTGAAAATAAATGGTGTCATATGCAGAAAAAACTGTACTGGTGTGCAAAACTTGAAGCAGGACGAGATAGATAAAATAAGCTTTAAAAACCTTTAGCATTTCAACCAAAATGTAGCAGTTTTTCTATGTATGGCCAAAGGTTCATTGAGATGTACTTTACATTATCACTTCATGCTAAGGAAGCTTTCGGCTGAGACAGACGTAGACAGGGTTAGGCTATCAGAGTAGGCGGCTTTGCTACTTTTTGGAGCCTATTCAGTTGCTTCCCGAAGCAGTAAAGCTCCTACAATGAGGTACCTTTTCACTAGCTTGACGCAATCCACGGAGCAACTGCGGAACGCACCTTTGAAACAGAAAAACCTATCACTTCTCGCATATGCATGGGCATAGAAAACCATTCATTTTCCCCCACCAAAAACGTTCCTGGATAAATCAGAAAAAATCGAAATAACTTCTACTAACTTTAGCAGCCGTCGGAATGATCGAATTCAATCTTAAATTTAGATCGGTAGCTAAGACTGGAGAGGAGGACGCTGCTATGATCCATCAAGTCTTCAATAAGCAACCTAATTTGGACCTCTGTTTTCAGACGAGTCACACAGAAATGGAGATAGCTTGAAGCTTCCCCTTCGGTAACATTTCATCAATGGGACGCGTGTTCCCTATTTTTCGTGTGGATGTGGAATAATTGGCCTAAGACTGAGCCTAAGCCTAACCATAGGCTTACGCATGAGCCAATGCGTAATCTAAGCCTAAGCTGAACTCAATGCCTGAGCCTAACCTTGAGCTTCAATCATCGCGCAGCTCTGGTGACCTGACCTGAGGGGAGAACTGAACGTTTCCCGGGGTAAACCCATGCGCATACGACCCTTAACAGTATGTCGAAAACGGCTCTCGCTCCAACCCTTACATGGACGGAGGATTCCACCCTAGTTTCATGTTTGAACACTTGATTTCAGACAAAATACGAATCTGAGCTGTGCCTTGAATAAACTTCAGGATAAGACGACTAATACATTTTCCCTTCATTTACTCACATATTTCCCTAAGAAACTTCTATCGTCTGCTTCTGCTCCATGCTGTCGCGCTCGTCGTTCTCTTTCCATCATTTGAACGAACAACTGAGTGTCAGGTCTGAAAACGAAGAATTAACTATGCAGACAAATCACTACAACTTAGTCTCAACAAGGAGATCACACAGCAAGCTCACGTCGGAAGTACTCCTTTGGTGTTTACGTGCACGACAGCACTTGGTTGAACAGAAGTTGAAATGACCAGCTGAGAACAGTCAAGATTTGAATCGAGTGGCTTATCACCAGCTGCCACTATATCCGGAAACACTGTCAATGACTGAACAAGTTGCCGTTCTGCGTCGACAGACAGCCAGAAGTAGTGGAACAGATTCGATTGTAGCAGCAAGCACTGAAGTAACAAGAAATGCTTCAAAATGGGCATATAGTGGTTCGTAATTTTGGCTGAGCCTAATTTGTGAGACAGGATGGAATTACCATAGCGTTCATAGTCAACTAACAGTTATACTCTGATAGCGTGGGCGGGCATGTCGTACTGCATTCTTGCAAAAGATGGATGGTAGGTCGAAGTGGCCATCCGAGATTAGAAGGCTCTTTGAACGCTGCGCTTGAATCTGTACTCCGCACCTGCTGAACTATTCTCTGGACAGAACCACAGTGGTTCACGTGATGAAGAGCAAATTCAGTTCAGCACGAATATGAGATGCATACGCTGCATGGATATGGGGCGGTGGCCAACTGGTTGCTACACCGGTCTCATATCTGCAAGACCACAGCTTAATCCTTGGAAATACTGCCACTAAACTACTGGGCGCTTGTTTTTTCCACACATCAAGTAAGTGCCCCATCCAATTTTGCTGAAAATCAACAAGGGAAGACTGGTGTGGTGAAAAAGAATCTCACAATAAGGATATAATCTCAATCATAATCTCATAATAAAATATAATCTCAATAATCTCACAATAAGGGTATGTGTATTTTTATGCACTATAAGGATAAATATTTTTTCCTAACGTGACTTATAACGCACTTCAATGTCAGACAAATGTAGAAAGCAACAGAGCCACTAGTCCGCTAGTCCCTTCGTTTGTGTCCCATCCTTATAACAAGTACTGGTTGTGACGGAAACCGCCTAAAGGTGAAAAAGGTACCGTTTTGCTAGATGACATCAATTGATCCTTCGGGTGAGTTGAGCTCCTCGCCAATACCAGATATGTGGACGCAGGATCGGCAGCCATCCCTTCACTTAACCGATTACCACTTGCCGCTCGAAACGTTGCCGTATAATTACCGTCAAACGACCTTCGTAGCTCAATTTTTCCGAGAGGATGGACATCGTTCAAACCTAAAACAAAATAGTTGATCCAACCTAATGTGGATTGAAATGAATTTCAACCTTACTGTTCAAAGAATACTCCAAATCCACCACCCACTCGGCGACACACCCAGCCACTATCACGCTCAGCAGAGGAATTAACATCCCTGAAATGAAAAGATTGAGCTTTTCCCGAATTAACATATGTTTGAACCATAGGGCAGGAGCAAACCGCCAGATACCCCCCCCCCCCCCGCCCCCCCATCGTTTTCAATTAGGGGTTAGGAACACCAGCTGGCGGACAAACTCTCAGTGACGATTCCCAAAAAGGTGCTTGGCCGGTGTGAATCCCATTAGCGCTCGCTTCAACTCCTGGCGGAGGCCGAATCGAGGGCAACCGTCCGCTCGCACTATTCGAACGAGGGGATCGCATTTGCGATTTGGGAAGGGAGGGAGTCGTATTTGGGGCTGAGAAAGGTTATTCAGGCTTGGGAAAAGCGCGAGTGAGGGTCGTAATCGTGTTCGGGATTTTCGATGGTTTTGGCGAAGATCACGAATTCGCGAATGAATAAAAGTAGGCAAAATTGCAAGCTTTGTTTATAGATTTCCACTTAATTAGGCCTACCCCCTCATCCGACGGCCTCTGTATCAACTAATAGAAACATGGCGGGGTAGTTGTCGGGTGGAGGAAGGAACTGTGCTGAGGGATCTATCTATGGCTGACGATGATGGGGGGGGGGGGGGGGGGGTTCGCAAAATTTTGTAGAAGCACGGACGCGACAGTTGTCCTTGGGCCAAATCATGCTTTTCGATCACGTGATCGTGCGTTCCTTCGTAAGTACGTACGATACGAGTAGTACGATACGTATAGATCATCGCGCGATCGCAACCAAACTGAGTCTGAGCTGCGAATAACGCTCCTAGTGCAACGTGAGCAAGGCCTATCAACAGATGTCATATCTATCATGAATGAACTATATTAACAGTTTCATAATGAGTACAAGAGAAAAAGGATAATCAGTGTGGAAAACACCACTCCAAAGGTAAAAATGCCGACTTCGAAATTTTAATGGGAATCAAAAATTACTACAACGTACATGAGGCAACGATCATATCATCTAATCACAATTTCAAATGTCCGTAACAATGACCCTTCAACACTCCTAACAAAACAAAATAGACTAGAATAAGTGGAAATCGGAACAAAGGAATGCAATTGGCATAGATTACATGAGGTGTTACTATTGAAGAAGAATGCTAAATTATTAAAGATCAAGGCGGCAAGTGTGAAGGGGTGAAAATGGTCCGTAAATATTTGTAGCCAAACAAATATCACTGAGTAAGCACAGTAAGATTGTATTCTACACAATTCAACGAGAACAGAGAATGATAACAAGCTCATCGTGAATTCATTCGTTCTGTCTTCGGCAATATATAACTCCCGCACTTGATATTTTCTGTTGGAGCGACGCTCTCTAAATCGAGCAACGTCCTTCCGTGTAATGATACCGCGAAGCTGAAAATACGGAATTAAGTACGATACAACTCTGGAAAAAAGAGGAATCTTACTTTATTATCATCGTTGACTACTGTGAGATATCGCAGTCCGAGCCCACGGAATAACTGGAAGATGAACGGTAGTGAAGCATTGAGGGGTACGCGGTGCGGATGAGGATGAATGAAAGGTTCAAGATCCATCCAGCACTGCTCATCCGAAGCAGACAATCTCAGAGAGTCAACAGATTTGTCTTGTTGTCTGGAAACAAGATAACAATAAATGGGTTGGAGCAAATGGATAGACTTGAGAACGACACCCTATTTTTGAATGATTGGGCCATACAACGCTTTTTTTTTCTTTCGAAACAAGGACTCATTAAACGCCCTAATGGGACTTGAACAGCTTCAAAAGCGCAAAAGATGGAAAACTTCCACATCTCAATCGAAGCAATCGCTAGTGTATTTTTTACTCGATAACACCTTTCGAGCCATCATTTCAGAATAAAAGACCTGAAAACAACGAATTTAAAATCAATCAGCGAGAATGTGAGACCGTGATTTAATAACGCTCCACTCAAGCTCTGCCGGGACCTGCAACTCTGAATGCTCCAAAAACACATCCCTGAGAGAAGAAACAGCATAACGAACTACTCATCCTCAGAACGTAGAAAACAAAAGGTGTGAGGAACACTCAAGTAAGTTTTGGTAATTAAGAAAACGAAGATTATATGGCTTTGCGCAGTGAGAACGAGCGTGTGGTCAGCATTATACCACTGCGAGAATAGAGAATATACAAAGATGCAAAACGGAACCCTGATTCTTGATTGGAAATGAGCAAACATCAGAGACCCAAGAGACTAGCCAAAGAGTTGAACTTAGGCAGGACGGAACTACGATACGATTGGGTGATGGCTGTTGTGCTAAAGCGGTTACATCCCTTTGATCACCACTTTAGCACTATCACCGGCCAGACACCCAGTAGTCAGCATACTGTTAAAGGTGCGGAATGGGTATCACTGCTGAACCTCACTGCAGAGACGAAGTTACTGAGAACTTTCTAGATGTAGATACCGACGCTACTGCACGACATGAAGGCATTCTCTAGGACTAAGATTAGGAGGGAGGAGAAACATCAAAGAAATTGAAAGCTGCTCACGTTTCTCTCCTCCCCCCCCCCTGGGGCTTATTCCGTTTTTAAGGATATGTTTCATGCAAATACAAGTGCATTCCCACCACAATTCACCGTATCCTGCGGTAGCACCTTAATCACTTTAGAAAAATCATTGCAAACTGTAGAACTTCAAACGCCACTATTTTACGATAAGAACCTTACCATCGAGGATAACGCTACAGCAGCTGTTGAAATTCGGCATTCATTGTTGTGAGCACCGGGCGGGGCTCTTTCAAAACAAGGGCGACTGTAAGTGACACAAGGGTTAAGCCCAGGGGAGGGGAGCGAAGCAAGGGAGAGCATAAATTGATCATATCTCTTCCGCTCCTCAAACCTAGTCCCATGTACTGTAAGTGGCTCACTCACTTGTACGTCCTCCCCCAAAACATGAGCGCCGCGTTCAGACTAAATCAAATCTTCAAGAAAAGGTCCGTATAAACCAGCTCACAATCTAGTATTAGCTCATATGGAAAAGCGAAAGTGAACAAATCACAAAGTCAGTAAGCGAACTACGCACCCGTTTCTCGAGTAATGTGATCAGCTGGCTTCTCAGTATTACTCCTTTCAAGTGCCCATAATCAGGAAGTGATGAAAGCGGTGATTCTTCAATCCTATCCACAACAGGGAATCCATGATGATTCGTTGCCCGTAATACAGCAATTACTCTTGATACACGCTCACGACGTTCCATTGCGACAACATCGGATCGCATGACTTTCCTTAAAAAGAGCTAGATGATTCGGTTTCCAAAAATGAAAGACAAGGTGTGTTGCTAAGATAAAATCTTTAAAATTGGGGGGACAAGGTCTCTCAATGCCAGGCGACACCTCTTATGCCGTAGGAGACGATGCCTACTAAAGCCACGTGGAGTGCCAAGGTTTTCGAAGACCACATTTTTCTTTTCACGGTGACTCACCCACCGGAAAAAAGTGATATTTTGCGCTGTGTACTTCGTAATGCGTTGTGTGAGTACAAATCAAAAACTTTGAAAATGAAATAACCCTAACCATCGCAGCAGAAAAACTATACGCAAATTAGTAGTACCAGGGGGAGTAATTTGTAGGCACGAGAGTAATTTAGTGAACTTAGTCGACATTATGATTTCAACATATGTTAATGCTATGTAGGACTTCTTATCGTGGTGAGGGGGAAAAACTCGGCGATGGTGCTATAACTAGGGCTACTCAAGATTGAGGTACAAATGAGCTTTATAGACGAGCTTTCACATAAGAAATTTGGTACCACGCGGTACCTTCCAAAAGCTGCTCAACCATTAACAAGCTGAAGATACATAGAAGAAGAGCAGCACAGAACAACTCACTCAGCCAGAATGTTTCTACTCATTTTTGGTGGATGCCATCCGAGAATCGGAATTTCTTGAATATCAATATGCATGTCGTATAATCCCTCATTGAACGTATCGCCCACCCACTTCGTAATCATCAACACCAGCATTATCGGCAATCCAAACGTAATGTCCTGGAACAACACTAGATTTGATAGACCATGCTGACTAGGAAATGATAAAAAGATAGGTTTCACAATCCTTATGGTGTTGCACACACTACGCTGATTGTAAGGGACCTGGGGCGGACGTGTACAGATACTGCCCACGACACATCTCGCCCTAACTCCTTATTCTCAGCAGTACTACTACTCATTTATTTATTGTTCTGAAACGATGTATAAGGCAGTCGTGTACTGGACTACTATTTGAGTTCTGACGAATGAATGAAGGATTCAGATCGAATCCTCCAAATAGTAAAACTGCTCAAAGAAGCGAAGGAAATCCAACAGTGTATGTGCTCGAAGTAACCGCTTAAAAACACGGTATCTCATAACATTTCTCCAAAAGTGGGTCAAACAGATTTGATAAACAAAGTGTAGCGAGGCCTATTATTCAAATCTTCAAAGGCATACATCACCCAATATCCGAAAAGAAGGACCACCTTTGTTGCCTCCATTATTATGGCTGTGAGCGATATTGTCATCCGCACTATGCCTCCCAACTGTGCAGCTGCTCCAACCAGCGCATATTTCCCAGGGTCAATTCCTGTCTAAAACACAAGTGAATGTACTCAATGTGAAAAAGAAAATGTAGAGAAACCTTACTTACAATAGTTGGGAAAGCGCGACCAACGCCAATGCCAAAGAGTCGTCCCCAAGCCGCACCGGTTAATATTGCCGGAATGAAAACTCCTGCAGGTACCGGTAGAGCAAACGTCCACATGGTAAGTAGAAAGTACTCGATCGAGAAAATAAGCAAAGTCCAGGGTCGGAATGAATCTGAATTTCACTTGAAACATTACAAGAATGACAGCAACGTACTGGCTGAGAAACTAACTTATAGGGCTGTGAAAAAGTGATTTCACGCTTTCTTCAGGATTCTGGAAGAAAAGTTTTGCTACCGCGGAGTATTCGCCTTTCTTGCACCACATCTAAAAGTTCTACATGAATATAACGAAACGCGAGTACAAAGTAAGAAAACGGCTCACTTGATTAACTTCTGTGATATTAGGATTGACACCAACAGGCTGGCAATCATCTACCAGAAAAAGAGTTATAAAAGCAGTGAAAGCTGATATGGCGGCTACCAGAAGGCATTCAATCAATCGCTGCCATTTGTTGGACATATATCTTGAAAAAGACAAAATTAACTCAAAACTGCAACGCTTGAACTCCGTTTCGAGGGAAAATATTACGCCTTAAGCTTATCTGGATTAGAATTTACTTCTTTCTGAACTCTGTCAACCTGGCATTGAGATGATTGAATAAAGCACCCGTCAAGCCTCCAATAACTCCAACGGCCAGAAATAATGGAATCTCCCAGATGTTGTAGTTTTTGTTCTGAAATACGCTAAGGAATAGAAAAGAACGAATTAGTTTCATTTGCTAGCTTCATAAAATGGTTGAAATGGTGTTGTCATTCAATCGAAAAATCACAAAAAATGTCTCCTAAATAAGTGGCAAACTGCAAAAATGTGCAACAACCTCACAAATTACTTTAGATGTGCTTCTTCAACGCTGTTCTCAAATCAATTCTCTAAATTCACACAACGATTCTATTAGCAGACTTTTGAAGGGATTTGCAGACGCACTTCACCTCCCTCATTTTATAAGTAGCAGTAGAAAATCAACCAGTTAGTCGGTACATCGGATCGATGGAATAACCTAATGGTTAGAGCGGTAGATTTACAGGATCGACGACAGAGTACCGGAGTCACTTCGTGTTCTCTACGCTTATGATGACGTCATTCGTTTGTAGTGATTCTTGTACCGATGCTCGAACGCCATTTTTTGGGATTGGGACAATTCCATTAGAACATTCACACTTCGAATTTCCGGCGTAATAACCCAAACTCTTTCTTCACGTGGTCAAAACTTGCTCGGCTTAAAATTTGCTTTTAAAGGAAGCGATTACGATAAGGAATTTTCGCATCCTTAACTTTTGCTTTAAAGCAACAGTTCAGGGAGGGTCCGAAAATTTCAATGCCACTACTACTGAGGGATACACGAGCCCTAGTGAAGAACATATGCAGTGGAAATAATAAACGAACTTACCTCAGAAACTCAAAAACAGGGTGGAAAGTCCCTCAAACATGGGTGTTCTTGGGGATTTCCCCAATCCCGCCCCCTTGCCGGCCGTCATTGGACGCGTCGGCAATCGTGCTCGTTTTGGGACCACAGGGAAAATTGATTGAAAAATGGAGCGCGTTTACAGCGGGCACGTTCAGACAACTCGTCCAACGTGCGTCTTTATCCATTGCTGAGCGGCAGAGGGAGAGTACCTGTCTAAGACCCTCCCCGACGTTTTTTCCAGTTTTTCATACATTAATCGTCTGGTTTTCATCTACAACTTCATTATTGGTGGTTTTTTCCCGCGAAACCGTTCCTGAACTGTTGCTTTAAAGGAAGCGATTACGATAAGGAATTTTCGCATCGGGGGAGAACCTGCGCCACACGGAGCAATTACTTGGCTGCCAAGGAAGCGATGTGTGGTCCTCCCACGGCGAAAGGTGCTGTGGTTGCTGAGCAGGACCCGTGTGACGCTCCGCCCCCAGTGACGTAACGCCCACTAGTTTTGTTGATGATCTGGATGGACTGTTTGCTGTTGGCTTTTCATTTTGGATGATCATTTCCCTTCTAGCGGCTGTATCTTCCAACTTGCCCACGTATTGCCTTATCAATCAAACACTATGCTTGTTGGCATGATGGCGGCTATCGGGGTTAACACGTCCGAACAACGTCGTTCTTTACCGTCGCTCATCCATGGTCGAAAATGAAAGGGCAATCAAAGGGGTACTATTTTGCTTATTTTTGACGGATTTCTTTGCTTTTTTCGCCATTGGCGTACTATTGAGACCCCCACGTCCCTCTAAACCCCTTTGAGATCTATCGTAATCGCTTCCTTTAACGGTGATTCAGCCCCTTGGCCAAAGACTGTCCGCGTGCAGCTCAAAAACGCCTGCGGCAGGTAAACGCGCTTTTGCTCACTAACCATAGTCCCCTATAGGGTACCAATCCGCATACAGTGGCTTCTTGACAGAAATCGTTGTGTTCAAGAAAATGATTGCGATAACAGTTCTCAAAATTTGAGACCATCTTTGGTTAAAAGTTTTCAGAGAATCTAACTTGGCGGCACCGCCCATAGCGCACACGCCCAGCATTTTCACGTTAGACAAGTTCGATGAATCTTACGCTCAGTGGGTTAAGCAAGTAATTCTTGCACAGATTCCTAGCCAAACAGGCTTTGACCTTGACATAGAAAAAATGGGGTAGCCATGACCCTCAATTATCGCCGGTGGAAGCCATTTAACAATTCGGCAAAGACGCAAGAAACCCGAGACCGTTTTAGGGAAATGACACATCAAAAGTCAAACTATGATTGAAAAACGATGTCACTGTAAACGATTTCACAACAGTGATTTAGCAGAGAGCAAATACAACACGCAGGAGCGCATCCGATCTCCACGTCTACCTGTGATGGTGCTCTACTTTCTACCATTTGAAATCTTTCTTAGTTTTTTTTTGAACCCTTCTACTCATTACTGTGTCAAAACATTTATATCACTGCTTGGACCTTAGATCATTGCCGTTTTAACCCTAGTTGTTTTGACCTGGCCTACGTACATATTTAACATCTCATCGTCGATCAAAATCACTGGTAAGTACCTCGAAAACGCCGAAGTTAGCCAGTCCTGTCCACGACAACCATCCGCTGCGACCATTGAACCAACTGAGAATTGAATTGACAGTAAAAGCCGAGATCATCGCAGAAAAGAACTAAAAGTTATGGATGAGAGATCAACACAGCATGTCTTCCCATTGCTATTCAAAATTGCTTTCTGCACCACAACAGTTTCGAATGGGCATAACTAGCAGGTCTTATTGGAAACTGTTCAGAACAGGGACGACAGTACTGATGGTATGGGTAGAAGGACATAATATAAAACTGTCCTGGAAGACTATAGGAATGGGAAGGTGATAAATTCATCTATCATAAAAATAAGTTACATCTCGTGTGATAGAGGGAATGAAATAAAAAAAAACTGAGAGAATTCACTCATGTGTATTCAGAGTGCTTTAGTACATTCCACTGCCGAAATATAGCGGCCGGCAGCTGAACGACAAAACTCCAAAAAAAACAGTTGTAATTTCGAGTGATCGTATCAAGGTGCAAATGAATAAACGATGATTTTATACAATCAGCCTTGCCAGGCACAGAAGATTCAAGAAAAAACTCAAAAGGCCCCTTTTATGCAACGATTTTGCTGAGGCCTTTCTTTTTGGTATCATGAAGGTGCACGGTCGGCAAAGAACTTCCAAAAAGTAACGAGGAAGGATTTACTCACCATCCTCCATGTTAAATTCTGATTCCAAAAGCTTGCTCCTTCCTCAAGCGAGAATAATACACCGCCTATTGGAGCTCCGAAAGCCGCCGCAACACCAGCGGCTGCTCCCGCCGAAACAAAGTCGCGACGTTCTCTGAAACAGCGCAATGCGAAACGCAACTAGCACGCTCTTCCGAGAAAAAACTGGAAAAGTGACCCGTACCTGTCATTTCTGAACTCTTTAAATAAGCCAGTGTCAAAATGTAGAGTTTGACATTTACCTTGAGAAATACCAGCACCCACAACAGCACCAGAATGAATCATTGGTCCTTCCTAAGGAAATATGCCATTAGAAAAATAAGACAACTGTTGGTAAGATAAATGAAATTGAGAAAATGCGTTACCTTCCCAGCCGACAGACCTCCACCTACAGCACAGGCAACTCCAATTGCTTTAGAAACAGCGTTTTCAGTCTTACGACTTCCGGTATTTGGATGCCATTTAAATAGCACTTTATCTGCGGAATTCCCGAGCCTCCAGCAGTCGGTGCCCAGAAGATCACCTAAGCTAACCATAGACATCGCACACATTCGAGTAGAAGGATTCTATGCGAAGCAAAGTAGAGAAGGACAGAAAAAAGCTACAGAAGAAGTAGTGAACAAAAAAAAAGAGTTTGAAGCGAAGAATTCGAGGACTGAAGAATCAAACCCTGACAGCCTGAATAGCAGCAAAATTTTTATGAAACAACTTAGAGCAGAACTGCATAAATCTGGAATATAAAGGGCCCAAGGAACGAGGAGTGTAACATCGGATAAACAAAGTTAGCAGATGATAAAAGTTTTATAACTGAGAAGAGCTATCGTTAAAGACCTAATGAGCCCGATGTAGGAAAAATGTATTTTTCGTAATAAATGAAGATATCAGCCTCGAGAACTCACCAAGCTCCCTGCAATACCAACAAGTAAACAATTGTAGCAAATCCAAGCTGCAACCACCTTCCACATGCAACCATCGCCAGTAAGCTCAGTTTCTTTATCGCATTTTGACAAGCGGAAAACACACATGTCAATGAGACACCACTTTGCACAAATAGCTCAGACGTTCAACGCACGATTTTTGATGATAAAGCCAAACTTGATCTCTTGACTGTAGTGCAGCATGATATCAATCGCTGCAGCTACAAGAGCGTGACAATACCTATGAAGAAACATACAATCCATCGATTACGTGAACGTCGCCATAGTCTCATCTGAAAAAAAATCGACTGGTCCTCGAACCAAGTACAACAAGACATCTATAAGCAAAATACTTCTAGAGACATGTAATGAACAGGCAGAATATAGCGTTTCATGAGCTTATAGTAGGACCTGATTATGCTGAGCGGGAATGTATCTAAACTCTTGGTGATGGTTCCGTAGAGATTTTCGTCAGGGCATTTTTGACTATTTCAGTGCATTCAAAAGTGGCGATAAGTTATCTTGGATACTAAAATATCTGTGTTACCTATGCTTCAAATTTGGAGGCTTACACGCGAGCCAAAGTGACTGGATAGTGTGTATATTTTTAGCGAGCGCAAAATTCCTACCGGGAACACAATTGAAAACGGAAAAACTCTTGAAAAACAACTGGCCTCAATAAGAACGCGACGCAATTTCCGCTCAAACATTGATTACGATGCGCTAAACATATGGTCTTACACGCTTACTGACACTTTTGAGATCATAACAGTAAATCTTACATGATGATAGGGATCCGCTTCTTCGTTGCGATACAGTTGATTCTCAGACACTTCATAGTTAAGGCTTTCATATTTGGATGACAACGCATGTTTCCTGTTCCTCTTCTGGAGGTGGTTGCTGAGCCCGACGCCTGCGTAACCGTTCCTCATCCTGAATCCCTGATTTACAGAACCGATTGCACCCAAATAAATGGTAGACAAGTCAGCTAGTGTCTCGAACCTCTCTCCTGCGCCGAGACAGATTACTGACATTCGGTGATGATGCTACTCTTTCCAATCCAGTCACAGGATCTTCATTAGGGTCAAGACTAAAAGTGATATTGTAAAGAAGGAACAACATCCTATGAACAACGGTAGACAGCGGACGCAGCTAACAAGACACCCGATGCGGCAAAAATTGCCCCCAATGACTTTGGGTGTGCTCTATGGAGGTACTTTAACATTTTAAAGTTCTCAAATCAAAATGAAAGGGACGAAAATAATATCGAAGGAATGGTCGCAGCAGTGCTTGCAGCTTGGTGGGTTTTCGACATTATTCAACAATTACAATCCCATCATCACAAATTTCAATTCTGTCCCAACTTTGCCCTATCGAGGTTATTGGGTGCTATAATTACAAACATGACATTTGCTTCTGGCGTTGACACCGTTAGCGGCTACGGCTGTTCTCACTAATTTCAGTCTAAACTAGATTATGCGAATTATTTGGCGTTCTGATGACGAACAAGACACTTCTATTCGAGCTATAAAGCCCTCTGACGCCTACTTCCTACTCGTCTGCACCCGCCCAGAGATGAGATTGCACTTGGGACTAGACTCAAAAGTGGGGTTCCACGATGGCCCAGCCACTCCCTAAAAGGCAATGCTTGGGTGAGCGGGATCTTAGGATGAGCGATTCATTCATAATCAAATCCCAACTTGTTCTAGGCTTAATCCTAAGCGCAATCCATCAGTGAGAGAGCGCGGACGGGAGGAAACAGGCGCCACCTGAGCAAAAAAAAAACGAGAGTTCCTGCCGTACGCAGAGCACCAAATTATCTACACACAAGTTCACATTGGATCTTTCGAAAACAACCGTAGCACCAGTGCAGGAATTGAATTTCAAATTCATATCATAAGCACCAAACAACCTAAGATTTGAAAAATCAAATTTGAGATTTCGGAGTCACAATATTTCAACAGCGCCGAAGATTCCTGGGTGCTAACTTAGTGCTAACTTAGTTGGGGGGGGGGGGGGCACGCGGCGGCGCGGCAGTCTGCTCACCTGGGCTCTCTCGAGCGAGACAGTGTAAACTCGAACATTCCAGCTTTTCACGCATGTCAAGTGACTGCCCCCACCCCCCACCCCCTAGACTGCCTACACTCCCCCTGGCCCACGGATTTCCGAACATGCCAGGCGAGCAGACTGCCGCGCCGCCGCGTGGCCCCCCCCCCAACTAAGTTAACCACCGTTTCCTGCCCAAAGGCCTAACGTCACCAGTAATGCAGCTGTGTTGCTCGTGCCACCAGGAAAGTGACTTACCTGCAAGAAGAAACAGCTCTCCGACGGTTAGGAAGAGCACTAGGCGCTACATTCACATCGTGAATGAGAGGCTCTCTGTCGTTCATTCTGCCTGATTCTAAACAGAGAACGAAATATTTCCCAGAGATTGAGACGACAGGTGTGCACCATGCCATAGCAAGTGTGGAGCAGTGCATTGTTCTATATTTCAACG
>MU868738.1:37263-52834 GCA_036418205.1 Ostertagia ostertagi | reverse complement strand
ATTAGCGGAATCAAGGCTTCCCCAGCTAAATGGAAGGGTCTCCCAGCTAAATGGAAGGGTCGAATTGCAGTAGTTTGAGGGGTGATCGAACTGTTAGTGAATGAGCTAGTGAATACGTCGTGTGCGTGAGTCGCTGATATGACAATTTCACAATTGCTTGATTCTGATCTAAGTTAGCTAAGTTAGGTTCGGACAACTCGTCCAGCACGCGTCTTCTCTCATCGCTAAGCGGCAGGGAGTGAGTTCCTGTTTAAAGCCCTATTCGACGTTTTTCTTTGGTTTTTTCATTACTATCCGTCAAATTGTCGGCTAACTACATTATCAACGGTCTTTACCTCGTGAATTCATCCTGGGATTGTTGCTTTAAAGCCGATGTTGTCACTTGGGGACGAGCCATCGGTTGTACGCCGCCACTTTGCTCCCCCTCCCACTTTGACGAGTTTCCTTATAATACCCTATCTTACTGATTAAACAGCAAGTCTTTTTCGTCTAAACATACTTATCCATGATAGGCTGGATTTCCATGCCCAGTTCCTACCTTCACCGCCTTACGTGCGGTCGCCTTTATGGCCGCGTGTGACAGGCGCGATTACGCGAGCGTGCTTGCCGTGATCCGACATTGGATCACGCCGCCCCTCATACCTGCGGACGTGATCCGATATCGGACCACCTATTGTTAATATGTCAATCCGCTGAACCAATGTTGTTGAGATTGGCGCAAATTCTTACTTTCACAACAAAATCAAGTTGAATCAGTTTAGTCAGCTTAGCACAAAAAATGTAAAGCAAGGACCAAAATATGTTCGTTCAGATCCTCAATTGGATGACATCGACGCAATTCATCTCGTCAGAAGGGAAGCGTTTCTCCGTACTCAGATGTTTGCCTTCACTTTCAGGTATGGCTGAATCATTATCATTGATAAAGCCGAAACAATCGACCAATATATGTATAGGGGTGCAAATCCTGTGAAGTGACCTCGAAAAATTGATAGATAGCATCCGGTTTTCCCTGACATGCAATTTAAAAAAAAGTGTGGTCTATTTCGAGGGTTGTTGTATAAAATCAAAGCCGCTGACAAGAGACTTTCTGTACTTAGGCCATGGGTAGCAGTCACTACTTTCCCAAGTTTCACTGCGTCATGAGCAAAAAAATTAGCCTCATCCAGAGCTCAAACCCGGACCTCGGGCTTTTCGACCGGAAACACTAACCTTTACACAATCTACGTCACAGTTCACAGCTCCTATTTTTAAGAGCATATACAGTGTGTACCAATATGGGTTGAACATTGGTTCTTCTCTATCTCTGGAAGGAGTAAGCACTTTCACTCCAAATTTTTACCAGCGATTCCTTGCGCTGATATAATCCGAGAAGATCCAAACAGAAAGAAAACGCAGACTGTCACAATTAATTTTTTGGTTGAGAACATGGTGCGGGGTTCTGCCGCTGCTGTTGTTGCCGGAAGACGAGGTAGAACACCCTAACTTCCTTTCTTAACTGGGAGAGGAGCGATATGGACCCTCAAAGCACTACTAAGAAGATCATATTATCAGCGATCGACATCTGTGTTTCATTTCCTGCTTCTCAATAACAACCTTGATTGCAATCAGCATGATTATTATGCCTCGCGCGGTCGACTTTGAGATCCTCATGTGTTGATTGAACTGATGCGGAGTTCCTGAACTTCCGTACCGACTTGTCGAAACTCGACTTGTGATGGCTGGTATGATCCTGATTCGTTGTGCTGTTTTGCAAGTCGTCTAGTCGAAGTTCGTCCTGCTGGTGACTAAGTCGTGGTCTCATACGCAAACATGATTCAAACGTGCGAATTGCAATCGCATATGTGGATGTGGCCTGCCGCTTGGGTAGCGCATCCCCTGAATTGGCGACAGAGGACATTGCTGCACCCGCACGCAATTGAGGCGCACTTCTCGCCAGCCCTGAATGTCCGCTACACAAAAAGATGAATAGATCATCGCCGTTGAAAGAAACTTGATCGGAACAGTGGGAAGCTCAAGCGAGACTGAGAATTCTTGCATCTTTCCTGAAAATATTCAGCCTGATCCTGTCAGATGCCATAGAATTCACGCGGATTATTCATGTTCCGAGAGAATGAAACTTACAACAACCACACTATTGTGGCCTTTTAAGGTGTGCTACGACCCAGGGTGGACGCCTAGGGCGGCACCGTAGCGCGACCGCATTGGAAAAATCGGGGTGAAGCGTTGATGGGTAAACCAGAGACCAAACGCCCCTTCGCTACGAAATCCGAATGTGTAGAAGGTGCTGAGACTATTGTGGAATACCATAAAAACAAAAAAATCAAAAAGCCTCCTAATAACGGCACTGCGAGAAGCGAGTGGAAGCGTTCCTACAGAAAAATTCTCCCAACTAATTCTGAAGATGCCAATGCTGATGATTAAAATCATCGAAAGAGGTGGGTCCAAATTATTATTGCTGTCTAAATGTGTTACATATGAGCTCCGAAATTTATTACAAAGACCTAAAACCTTTTAACAAAGCATTTGCAAAGACAGGCAATTGCTTCACAAAAATTAAAAGCGCCTTTGGCGAGTTTCGGGCCTCTTACGCCTATTTCAAGCTGACATAACGTGCATTAAGTTTTAGTACGAATTTTCTTCAGGTATACTATATTTTTTTTTTTTTTTTTTCTTTTTTTTTTTTTTTAACTATATAAGCGGATACCCTGCTCGCTACTCACCGAACGAGTGTTGAACTCCATACTACAGAGTATTGAGTGTTCCTTGAGTCTTTCTGCTAGCCAATCCGGTGAGAAACGAACCGCAGGAGTGGAGAGGCAGGATAATTATTAGACGAACAATATATCCTTACTCTGACACTTATATCATTCTATCCTCTGAATCGCACTTCCGGTTCCTCACTCCGACACGTTACTCTCGCAAGTCCCTGATATACGCCTCAAACACCCTTATGGAGCCGACTGGTCACTGTCACACCACCAGAGCGGACCCCGGTTAGCGGTGTCGTCCATTCAGGAGGGTACAAAATAGACTACCTAAAGACAATCAACCTCTTTATTGAATCACCTTCACGCTCCCATAAGCGGGAGGACCTAGTGAACAAACAAGCAGGGTCCAGTCAACGGAGCTTTAGGTTCATTTCTGTCGCTACTAGAGCTGTAGTATATGGGTAACCTTAGTCAGTTTTACTGTATCATCCAAGTTTAGATAAACTTGTGAGTAATATCTCGGATTGAGATGGGCCGCGTGCAGGTTGTAAAAGTGCATGCAGGTGCAGACTAGTATCCCTAGGTGTAACCTTAGGTACTTGAGATTCTCTCTTATGGTCGTAAACCTAAGCCACGCCCCCATCTACTGTCGATCCGTCTTCTGATCGAGCTGATCAGTCAGTCTGGAGTTTTGCCGCCGAGCTCACGGATGTGAGCAGATCGGTCTCTCTCGGAATAACGAGAGGGGAGTTTCCCGAGGTCGTTGCGGACGACTAGGTGATTAACTCTACGTGCTAGAGGGCTCCCCCTGACTCCGAAGCGTCGCCCGATGCGAGCTTCGTTCTCTTCACACCAGTTGAAGAGTGGATCTTTCCCCGTGTGGAAAGCAGTTGTGCAGTAGTTCGTACAAGACGACTACAGATGCACGTTGGCCTAAGCGTGGCTCACGCGAGATGGTCGCCCTTCTGGTCAGAAGGAAGTGTACGTTTGAACATCCTCGGCGAGAAGATGGTTCAATGTACAAGATGGCAGGTGAATTGCGGACAGTCCCCGTTCCCTAGCTTGGTTAAAGCCTAGAATCTACAGTAGTAGATTCTAGCACCTTTTGTATATTGATTGGCTCATTGCCAATCATCATTTTGTATATAGATGCAATAAATGGTTAATTACGAAAGTGTGTTGTGTTTTGTAATTGGGTACGGTCAATCGTCACAGCTGTTACATAACACCCACTACTGTCACGAAACTTTGGAGCTCTTGCGCGGTTCCAACAGAGCGACGGCTCCGAGATGCGCTTTAGCTCCGGCGGCTACGGCTTCGGTGGCATGGACTACGCCATGCGACGTTGAACTGCCTCCTTTAACTTCAAAATGGCCGCCCATTTTAGATTCTCTGCGTAAGTTCGAATCTCATCCTGGTTGTCAGCGGCTTACTCCGCTGTGGGCGGCATGGGGGCGGTGTGACACAGAGCGTCGTCGGCGGTGGCGGCACCGCTGGCGATGAATATCACGGGAGATACGTGCGGGGCTTGACCCGCCGCTCCTTGCACCGGAGCCGCGAACATCACTGAGGGTCTACTCCCCTCACGTCCTCTTTTATAGGGTCTTGCGTGATATCCACGCCATGATGCAGCTGATTGCGCCGGTACAAATCCTTATTACTACTTCCTGTTCGACTTCAAACGCTTTCCCCTTTTGCCTCTATCATAGCTCTGCGGGTGCCTTCCCCGTTGCTGCATGAGGTGTAACACTGTACTCACAGAGAAGATCCACCACTGCGTTTTTAGCGTTTTGTCAGACAAGCCCTTTATACGGGACATTTTGAACGTTTGTACAAAACGTTCCCTCTCCATTGGAATTCGGGGTGGTACAGCGGAACATCTCCCGAATTCCTCTTCTCTCGCAGTATTAACGGAATTCCGAGGGTCTGATGTCTGAAACCTATTGTTTAGGCAATCCATTCCTGCTGAAAATCTCTTTCAGTTTATTATTTTTTTGGCGTGTTGACGCCCATTTTGACTGCTTGAGGCCACTCAGATTTGACTCCACCACTATTAGCAATTTCACTGTCCCACTTGTCTCACAAAATCTTCGTGCAGCCTTTGCCGAACTTTTTCCGACTCCTTTGAAGTTGTGCGGATCTGATTGTCGTGTTTGAGCATTATATGTGATCGAAATCCAGTGCAAAAGTTTATTAAAAGGCAAAACAATGCAACCAATACCATACAATGGACCAGATAATGGTGCCTTGCAACAAGAATACTCACAACTGAATGAAGTGCAGGGTAGGAAGTGCAGGCGCAGCGACACAACCAGCAGCGATCCCGGGGAGGCGACCACTCTATGTGGTAGAAAAGAACATCTGGATTCCACGAGGGGAAGGTCCTTCACCCTTTTTATCAGAAGCCAGCTCGAAAATAAGCCGTGAGAAAACATGTAGGCACATGATATGCAGCCGCCTAACCAATCTGAAGGAAGCACAATGATCACCATAACCTATCATTGATGGATGTGAAGATATTTCCACCCACAGGCGCCGCACTTCTTTGCCACCTCTATACAGCTTTATCCATGCCTGGAAACCATATCTTAGGTTCTCGCCGGGCTAATCATCCTATTCCCACCATAGTGGCTGTTGTGCAACATTCTCAGCACTACTTTTTGAAACTTTTTAAGGATAACCACCCTATATTCTCACAATATACACCTATTCTGGATTGATGAGGCCAAACCACACCTACACCTTTCTTTGGGGCTCCTCGCGGTCGCTTGCCTTGCGCTTCGAAGTCCATTGCTTTCTTATTGGGTGGTCCTGTGGCCTCCTTAGCACGTGCCCATACCATCGCAGTCGCTGTTCCCTCACCTTCAGCTGGACAGGGGCAGTCTGCATGACCGCTTCCTTTCTTCTGTAACCTTCCCGAATGCGTGGAAGTTGTAATAGAGCTTCCACCATGTTCTTCACGACGTTCCCTACACACTGGGAGTTGACTTCAATGGGCTTGCGGCCTCCTTCACTTCTTCTTCGATTCTTTCTGATCGCCAGTATCGGCGACAGAACACAGGGATTGGAATGGCTTATTGAACGAATGCCAACCTCACATGCCCTCTCACTCTATATCGTTCGTATCCTCCTGATCATCTTCCATTCCTCACCTTCCATACGTACTCTCAACCTCACAAACATTACATCATACAAAAGTGGGATCAATTTTTCCATCAATTTAGCCTTACTACTTCTAGAATGAATGTTTCTCGAACAGACATGCACGGCTCATCGCTGACGTTTATGCAAAGGGAGATCAGGTAAGGGAAATGGGCACTATTCCACTATTACTGCCCCAAAATCTCAAAATTTTATTTTTCGTCGAAACTTTGCCTAGGGGTAATTCGATGCCCTGATTACGAATATGACATTCATTTTTGATGCTGGCGCCATTTGGCGCCAGTTGGCGCCACCTTGTCACGACGGCTGTTTTCACGAAATTCGGTGTAAACTTGTACATAGGGGTATTTGGTGTCCTGATTACGAATATGACATTCGTTTTTGGAATTGGCGCTGTTAACGCATATTTTCTGCTCTCCTGGGCTCTCTCACTCACACTGTGCTTAAGACTAAGCTTATTGGAGAAGGAGGACTCCGAGGTGGGTAAACCACGCAGCATGTGACAAAAGTTGAAGTGTGTGATATCAGGGTGAGTGGCTCACTCACCTCTGAGCCCCTTTCCCCAAGGGCTTAGTCCTGATATGCGATCAATCAGTGCGAGGGCGCAGACGAGCAGAAAATGGGCGCCAAATGGCGCAAGCCCAAAAATGAATGTCATATTCGTAATCAGGACCCCAAATAACCCCTATGTACAAGTTTACAGCGAATTTGGTGAAAACAGCCGTGGCGCCAATGGCGCCAAATGGCGCCAGCATCAAAAATGAATGTCATATTCGTAATCAGGGCATCGAATTACCCCTATAGGCAAAGTTTCGACGAAAAATAAAATTTTGAGATTTTGGGCAGTAAGGTCATTAGGCCAACCCGGCCAAATGAAATGAGGTGCACATTTCTGTACGCAGCATGAGACGCTGAACTCAAATCTGCTTTCACTATCTGCTGAACTCTTCTCTGAAAGGAGTTACGGAGGGTTTTTGTTGCCGCCCTTGATTTTCAGTGTTTTACCTGCAATCACATGTTAGCCGCACTACAAAAGTATCGAAAGGAGAACCGATGCACTGGTGATGTGAGCCTAGGTAGCGCAGTTGGTAGCGGTCGTGTTTCTCACGGAGGGGGTCGGGGGTTCGGTCCCTTACGGGGTTTGTTGTTTTGCTTTTTTTCCAACATGGCTGAAAGCCTTTTTGAATCTGTTATTTTACCAATGGTCGCCCGACGCTACATCTACGAAGAGTTTGCAAGCTGACCCTCTTAAACTTAAGCACTACTTGTCTGTGAAAGCCTATGGTGCCCGTAGTGCAGGTGCTATGCTTTTCCGTGGCAAGTAGGTATGATATTCGTATTCAGGGGATCAAACTACCCTTACAGCGAGTTTTTCGCCAAATCTGAGGCGACGAAATAATTGAGAAAAAGCGGGGCAGTGATGGGATTACCACTCCTCAAACTCCACTTTTTTGGGTTGACCAATCATGGACGACGGGGGAAAGGGGAGAGAAGGTGTTGTATTAGGAAATAATGGTTTGCAGATCTTTGGATGATGCAGACGGGCAAGCCAGACACAATTTTCGTCTATTATGAAAAGTTTTTAAAAAATTTATTCTACCCAAGTGCCAGCCTTTTGTAATGGATTGGTGGATCGGTGAGTAAGTGACTGCCCAAATTTTCGAGGTTAGGTCAAAATTTCAGAATTCGCTAGAAGTTCGCTCAAAGGGAGAGTCTGACTCCCTGATTACGAATATCATACTTGTTCGAAGCAAAAATGCCTGGCGCCTGCGCTACAAGCGCCCAAAGTGGTGAGGAGCGGTGCCGCCCAAGTTCATTATTAATTGCCCTCAAATTCTTTTTTACTGTTAACTATACGCAAGCATATCGGACTAGCAATGTTAGGAGTCTTCCTAGCTATCTTACTGCAAACGGCAAAAGAACAAACTCGCCAGGGAGTTGATCCCCTGACCTCTTTTTCGTGAGCCTCGACCACAGCCCCTGCGCTTTTCTGCTTCATAATTCCTTTCAGAGAAGAGTTCAGCAGATAAGGAACACATATTTGAGCTCAGCGTCCCAAGGCGCGTATACACATATACATCTCATTTCAAATGGCCGGGTTGACCAAATGACCTTTCCTGGTTAGTCCTTGATATAGCGACCAACTCAGTGCGAGGGCGCAGACGAGCAGAAAATGGGCGCCAAATGGCGCAAGCCTCAAAAATAAATGTCATATTCGTAATCAGGACACCAAATAACCCCTATGTACAAGTTTACACCGAATTTCGTGAAAACAGCCGTCGTGACAAGGTGGCGCCAACTGGCGCCAAATGGCGCCAGCATCAAAAATGAATGTCATATTCGTAATCAGGGCATCGAATTACCCTATAGGCAAAGTTTCGACGAAAAATAAAATTTTGAGATTTTGGGGCAGTAATAGTGGAATAGTGCCGGAAAATGTCACTTTTTGTATGCGAATTGTACTAATACCTGCTCCATTTATTCCAGGACCACTTCAATGTGACGTTCCCATTGTATTACACTCGTTTCGCCACTGAACCTGTGGACGTGGGTCGAACGCTGGGCGGAGTTACTTGCATGGGAAATCGGTGAACTCGGCTCAAGCCTGGCTGGTGCTATTTCAACTGAAACATCATCAATCCACAAATGGAAGTGCTTTAGCGCGTTAAGGCCGAGTTATCACTGGCATCGACGACGTTCATGAGATTTTCTGAAATCAGCAAATTTTCTTCCAATACGGAGTTTTGAATTTTTTCTCGTTGAGTCGTTCATTGATTTTCTTATCTATTTATGCCTACTTCACTCATAAGAAAACACACATTAACCACCATAACATACTGTATTGAGTATAGGAACTAATCTACTGATTTCTGAGTATAAGGTGATTAAATGACATAAAGATTCTTTTATTTCAAGGAATATCGTAGTTCGAGAAAATTTCGAGTCGGAAAGCCTTTTCAGAGATTTCGAAAATCTCGTTGTACGAGCGATCGAAGCCGGCGAGGCACCAGCTCCACTACTGGACATCTATTATTTCCATTCCGACACCTTCGATCAAGAACTGGCTAATGAGAATCGACGGATCACTCCCATGTAAGGCATTTTCCAACTAAAACATCTCCACATTTTATACGCGTTTTTGTATACACAAGATACACGTAGCGCAGTGGCCAGAGGCGCCGTTCTAAGAATGGGGTCATGGTTATTGTTCTTGGAGCACGAGACGCAGCTTTAATCATCTATGGTGGGGCACTGGGTTGCTGCTGCAATTTGCATGAGTAGTAAGTATTACTTGAGTCATGAAAATCTCGGGCGAATTAAAAAAATAAACATTCTCGAATCGAGGAACATAGATCCGCACCTGGATTAGTGCCAGCTAGTTAGTGAAGTGACTGCGTGAACTCTGTAGCTTCCAATGCTTCCATAATCCTCAACGATTGGCAGATGTATGACGCCTCAGGAAGTCCAACTGCTCTGAATAACCATTGTTTTTATCGATCTCTACTTGAGATATTTGATGGAGATCTGCTGGTCTCAGACCCAAGCATTTCCTAGTAGAAACGAATTGGTTGGCTCTGATTTCAGTACAAGAAAAGCGATTTCTGTCATGCATGACAGGCACTGCGTGACCGCAAAGTATGTTCTGCAAAAACTGATATTGACTGTTCAGAATGCTGGGTTGTGAACAAAACTTTTGCCCCAGACGGGACTCGAACCCGCACCCCTCGTTTTCTGGACAAGTGCGCTACCAGTTACGCTACCGGGGCACCATTTCATTCCAACTCAGCTCTTGTATGCTATACGAAGTTATTACGAACATCTTCAGGTTCTCTGTCACCTTCTCAGTCCTCATCCTTTTCTCAATACTGTGCACTTTCAATGTGAAATGGATCTCTCTGCCATCAGGAATGTTCACGGATTCGCAACTGACCATACCCGTCGTGGATTGGGTAAGTCCGATTATACTCTCACGTATCTCTCCAAGCTTATTAACCTGACCTGGCAGAGTTCTCGGATGATTATGTTGTTCATAATTCTAAGAGATATTATGCTAATGCTACCCTCACATTACGAGTGATACTTTTTGGATTTTTTTCTAGTTCAGGTGCTGAGCAAGCCTCTGATGGGTGTGATCGGCGTGGTATCAGCACTGATGGCGATCATTTCATCAACTGGACTGCTTCTGCTCTTTGGGGTGACATTCGTCGATATGTGCACTGTGATGCCGTTTCTCAGCTTGAGTAAGGACTTCAAAAACAAGACGTAGAGTGAAGGACACTGAGCCGTCCTTTCGAAGAAATCACGCCTTTTAGTTGCTTTCAAATCGAGCACGGTTTTGGATAGACAGTTCCCTTTTGGAACAACTTTTCGGAGAACCAGAAATTGCTTGAACCTTGGTTGCCTTTTTTGCCTGTTCTTGATTGAAAGGAATGGCAGGAATGGAAAGACCTTGGCAGTTCAGTTAATGGTCTCAACGATGCCATACCACAGTGAAACATCCTCAGCGCCTGCCATTCAACAAATCCTATCTAGCACTACCTACGAGTCCATTCTGAGATCACAGTATGTGGACCAAAGATGCGACAGTAGGTATTGTGCCACAAACGAAAAAGAGCAAAAGAAACCAGTAATAACGCTCCTTATTGATACTAGAGATGAGAGAGAAGCAGGCAGGGACAGAACTGCTAGGTGGAAGCGTAGTTTGCAGAGCTATGACCCCGCAGCTCATCTGTTCTTAGGCCTTTCTTAGTATACCTCCTATTATAGTGATGCTACACATAGCCTGTCCCTAACAAGGGAGGTCTTTCAGGGCAAGCCGCGCTTTTTCAAAACGGTTTCTTGCATATTGTAGGGACGCATGTAGGGAACACAAAACCATGTTTCATTTTCGCTGAACGGTTTTAGCAGTACCAAAAAAGAAGCATAAGGTACTGTTAATGGTTCGATCCCCCGTGGCGACTAAATTTTGCATTTGGGTTGGCGCCTACGGTTTGGTGCCAAATCGCGCTAAATGTCAAAATCAGATGTCATATTCATCGTCAGGACCATTTTGAAGCCAACAAGTGGCCGCCAACCTTGATTGCAAAATTTAGTCGCCGCGGGGGATCGAACCATCAAGGGTATCATTCACCACTTTTTTGGTACTACTAAAACCGTTCAGCGAAAACGAAACATGGTTTTGTGGTCCATACATGCGTCCCTACAATATGCAAGAAACCGTTTCCAAAAAGCGCGGCTTGCCCTGAAAGACCTCCCTTGTAAGACCTTTCCAATAGTTTTATCCACTCTAGAATGATAATGAGCAACGTGACTTTGAGTAAATTCCCGCCTGTTAAAATAGCGAAATGGTAAATTAATAAGTTGAAAACTGAAAGAAATAATTGGCGATCGTTTTTCAAGAATGCTGGATTGTGAACAAAACTTTTGCCTCAGACGGGATTCGAACCCGCACCCCTCGTTTTCCGGACAAGTGCGCTATTAGTTACGCTTCGTATAACTTCGTACCCACATTCGTGAAGGCCAAACATCAAACAGATAAGCACTTCTTTCGAAATATTCATAAGTAAGGCGTAATTCACCCAGAAGTCAATCGCTCGTGTTCGATTCGATTTTGCAACTCCCCCCCCAACTAGGGAGCTCGATGTGGTTTACCACATCAGTGAAGAGGCATCGCCTATACGACACTTGCCTTCTTTACCTGAATCACCATCATGGGTGTTTTACAGTATATTTTCTATAGTATCTCATTCTGCGACCAGTCGACGCGCAACACTCTGCCCAGTTTATCCTTCCGAAGCGGTCGTCGAGGAGGGGGAGGGGGGAGGCTAATCGGTATCATGCACCTGCAATCCATCTATTTTGTCTCGGTTTAACTTCCATGAAAATTTTGCCAAACTCATCAAAACCTTGTCAAGTCCAAAAACAACCCCTTTCCACGGATCACGTTCACGCTTATCCTAGAGGTATTAACCTTTCCCAACCCCAAAATGCGACCGCCTTTCCCAAAATCACTAATACGGCCCCTCTTTCAGTGCGAAATGACGGTTGACCATCGAGTACTACACTGCCATCAAGTTTTTCAAATTACACGACCTCTAAAAATAAGCATCGTCTGGCTTCTTTCTATATTGGGATCAATTTAGGTGAAGTTCTTCTGCTATTACTCCTGTGCCGCGATCACCTTCATATTCCTGTACTGTCTGACCGATTGTTGATGTCGCATTGCCGGCCTAACAGGACGACTTGCAGGAAAGCAGCAAAAAAGTTCACTTCTCATGGGAAAGACAAAAGATTTGGCTCGACTAGGTAAACAGATCCTCTTAGCGCTTTTCTTGGCCGGGCACTTTTTTGGAACCCTATTTTCTGAATTAACTACTCTTTAGTTGCTGGTTCATAGCATTCCATCGTGAGGACTTAAACAAACCCGCTCATTTGGCAGAAGCTTTCACTCAGTTGATTCTTAGCCTTTCCATTATGGGTTCCGGTTGGAAGAGCAACCGAGAAAGCATTTGAATGCCGATGAAGTCATTAAAGGTCGCCAGTCCCAGGTAAGGTAGTTCATAATGCAAGTCGTAGACACTAGCAGCACTGAAAACTTAACTTAACTTGACAAATTACTTAAAATAACATCCTATGATCAGTCGTGTGTTGGCGACGCTCGATTATGGAAGTTGACGGTACGAATGACCGCCAGGTCAAAACAAAAAAGGAAAGAATCGCCATCAGAAAACACGCAATGCAGACCTCTTGCCCTTTTTGTATTAAGAGAAAAAGCAGCGAGTCAAGAGATTAGTCTGATGCGAGAGAGAGGGAGCGGACACGAGGAAATATCAAAGGAGCGAATAGCACAGACAAGTGTTTACCGTAATGTAGGCTGAGCGATCTTGTAGCAGGTTATAGCGCCGCTGTTGCGCTTATAATATCACATTTAGAGCATCTTCTGTCACAACGACACCTCGTACCACATCGCCTGTGGCCTTTTCTCAGTCTTTGATCAGCCGCAGCATTTCGCTTATCTA
Source organism: Ostertagia ostertagi (assembly GCA_036418205.1). Lineage (NCBI taxonomy): Eukaryota > Metazoa > Nematoda > Chromadorea > Rhabditida > Trichostrongylidae > Ostertagia > Ostertagia ostertagi. The sequence continues at coordinate 39,945 of MU868738.1, read as the reverse complement.
ACGCTAGGGTGTGAGTTCAAAGCACTGACCACAATCTATGGTGATGAATGATTAGCAAGTTATAAGCCCAGATATAAGGATTACAGGACAGCCGAATGTGGTATCAGAGGTTCTTCGAGGACTACTACGCTCCACTCATTGCTAACCGATGGACCGTATTACTTGCACTTATTCTGTTTGGAACTTATGTGATAACGGCGGCAGTTGGATCCCAAAAAGTTGTTGCGCTTGACGTAAGTTTCCCTGATTCCTGTTTCCGGAGGTCAAAAGGTACTAACGACGATTAACAAACAGTCTTATAACACTCATCCACAATGGTCGCACCTCCTCATCGCTCTTCAGTAGTAACCATCGAAATTCAGCGATACTTTACCTGCTCCGAGCATGAAGAGTATTGCGAGCGCCACTCGAAGGAGGGATTCCACGATAAGGACGATGGTCGAAGAAAGGGAAGCTCGCCTAGTGAAACGACAGGCGAACGCCTTAAGGGTGCGGACCGACACGCACGCAATTCGCATTGAAGGATGTCCCCGGCAATCTGATATGGCTCTCCCCCGCCGCAATTGGCGCGCTATTGCCGCGGTACTCCCCCTCCCCTCCTCTCGCGCGTCTCGGTCTGAATCTCTAGCGACTCAGCATAGAGAGAGAAAGTTAGCGTTGAAGAAGGCAGCACCGATGAGAGTCGCAACAATGCGCAAAATACAAGGGCAAGGAAGGGGCGCCATTTGTCGGTTTCTAAGAATTTTGTCGGTATTTTCTCCATTCGTGCGCTACTGAACATCTCTATTTAATTTCCCAATAGGCTGTCTTTTCATCAAATCCGCTTTTCAGGTTAACCGGCGCCACGCTAACACTGTCCGTCATAATCTCTATAATCTTAACGCTTATCGATGCTTGTGTAAAAGCTAGTTTCGAAAAAATGGCAGCTATGGAATGTGGTCGTTTTGCCTACTTGTGCCTTTTTGCTTGCATTAAACAATAAACCAGCTAGAAAACTAGTTCGAAGGGACAACAATTGTTCTTTGTGGCTACCGCACAACAGAGGATATTTCGGAAAGATAACACTTGAAAAACATGAAAAACATTCTTTTTGACATATATAGGATACTTTGTTTATTCGTTGGACATCATAATTTATTCGAATAATTACGAAGTTCAAGAGTTAAAATTCATCATCCAGCCTGAAACTATTCAATCCACAAGATTGCGCAAAAATTTACATCAAGATTGTCAGGGTAAGATAAATGTCAATTGTAAATTATATCCGGGCCGTCCCAATCCTCTCACAAGAGTAAAAAAAACCATTCAAATGTATCAATGAGGTTAGATGAAGTAAAGGTCATGGCGCAGTTCGCAACAATTGGTCGAATATGAAACCCTTCTTCAAAACAATTGATTAAATTTGACAGTGGTCCCGAGTTTCAGCTGATCAATATCGTGCTGACTAATTCCCGCCCTCGTCATTTTCTCGAAATTCGGAAGCAGTACTTCCCAGAAGACATCACCGAATGGATGTTGCTGTAATGAAACCGCCCCGAATGCAGATCGCCGCTGAACGGGAGCCATTTTTGAGGCTCCTCAGGGAGATTGAGGTATACTGTCTGCTAAGCGGGTCCCACCGAACTTATATTATCGATTTATTGATTGTTGGATTCAGAGCACGTCCTGTTCCGCTGGTCGAAATAGTACCGAGTTCTGGTACTTTGCATTCGAAAAATATATGGGAGGATTGGGTTTCGTGGATGCGTGGAAAGCAATCGTCGACGATGAGGAGGTGAGCTTCTTACTGATCAGTCGCCCTGCCTTATCGATATTGATTTAATCGATTCAAGGGCTTTTCGGAAAATTTACGAGGATTTCCTCATGGCGAACGACAGATACTCTTACGATGTACTCCGTTCCACCAATGGAACACCAACGGCGTTTCGGTTCGCCACTCGATTACGGAATGTCGACACTGATGAGCTTATCGATCGATGCGCTCAAATGATGAGGTTGAGTTAGGCTCATTTATAAGAAAGTTGATTTCTCACGAGACTCCTCAATGAACAGTAGCGGGTTACACGCTTAGCCCCGATAACTGAACAGCGGGGCGGAAAAAGTGTCGGGGCAAGAGGGCGCTGCTTACCGCGCGCGAGGTCCGAGGATCAAATCCGGGATCGCATGTCGTTCAAGCCAAACGAGCCGTCCATGCCTCCGTGGTCCATCATTAGACATCAGGATTGCCTGGGAGGAAAAAAACCACTGGTCCCTAACTTTGTTCCCGCGCAAGTCATTCTACAGATGATTTTCAAAATGCTACTATGATTCTGAATGGAAAATGCGTGGCGCATCCCCAGAAAAATTGGCAATCACCAATGCTTTACTATTTCTACCATAAGTCCATATTTGTTCTCGTGGCAAAACATAAGAAGGTATGTCGTATATTATTTGCACGGGATGCGCCACGCTTTCAACTCTCTTTTAGAAAAACAGCAACATTTGAATGCGTGTTTGGCGCTCACCTGTGAAATTGGCAGATGTCTATGCTAGTGCTTCTTTCCTTCACATAAGTCTGCCTACCAATCCTGAGCGTAGGGTAGGGGATAGAAGGCTTGGTTGGCCTGGCCTGGGTGAGATTCGAATTGGCATCAGAGCCCCCGGACGCGGTAAGCGCATGATAAGTGGCGTCAAATAACTTCG
>MU868738.1:15073-37163 GCA_036418205.1 Ostertagia ostertagi | reverse complement strand
GGGGGGCACGCGGCGGCGCGGCAGTCTGCTCACCTGGGCTCTCTCGAGCGAGACAGTGTAAACTCGAACATTCCAGCTTTTCACGCATGTCAAGTGACTGCCCCCACCCCCCACCCCCTAGACTGCCTACACTCCCCCTGGCCCACGGATTTCCGAACATGCCAGGCGAGCAGACTGCCGCGCCGCCGCGTGCCCCCCCCCCCAACTAAGGCCGGACCATAGTCGGTCGGACGACAGCAACGACTGCTGCTGTCGGACGACAGCAACGACTGCAGGTGTCGCATAAACCGCGGTCGCAAATGGAAGGCGACGCGGTCACCCAATGCAAACCCAGACAACACGTGACTGCGCGTGATCGTATTTCGAAAGTCCCACTGTAGTGTGGAATAGTAGCTGCGTATTGATCTTGCAGTCGTTGCTGTCGTCCGACAGCAGCAGTCGGACGACAGCAACGACTGCAAGTGCCGCAGATCGATACGCACCCAATACTGTGCGACACTTGCAGTCGTTGCTGTCGTCCGACCGACTATGCGTCCGGCCATAGCGCCACCCATCCTGCACAGGCGTAAAGTCACCAGTAATGCAGCTGTGTTGCTCGTGCCACCAGGAAATTGACTTACCTGCAAGAAGAAACAGCTCTCCGACGGTTAGGAAGAGCACTAGGCGCTACATTCACATCGTGAATGAGAGGCTCTCTGTCGTTCATTCTGCCTGGATTCTAAACAGAGAACGAAATATTTCCCAGAGATTGAGACGACAGGTGTGCACCATGCCATAGCAACATGCATGTTTCACATATTCTAACGAGCCATCCACATAAGAAGCACCTTGACAATCAAATCAAATCTCCACTGACGCGCTCCAATGTAGGCCGATCAATCAGGAGGTCGCGACGTTGGCTGGGCCGATCAATTAGAAGGTCGCGGCGTTGGATGAGCCGGACGAGTTATCCGGCCAAAATATAGGCGGCGCCTAGCTGGCAATTACAGCCCATGCGCCCCAATGGCAATGTGGCCGCGCCACTTGACATACACCCCCAATCAAAAGATAACCAAATAAAAAGACAAATAAGCGGAGGGTTGCGCAATGATGAAGCAGACGAGATTTTCATACATTCGGTGCGACTGCACGCAAAACATTGCACTTTACAGTGCATTGTTTTGCGTGCAATCGCACCGAAGGTGTTATGACCGACCGCGTATTTTTCAATGTATTTGAACAAACCATTTAGCATTCATACTGGTTGTGTCATTTGGGCTCTACTTGCAAGTATGGCTAAAATTTAAGCTGTTTACTATGATACGGCCATCCTCTACGATTAAGTCTTTTGCGGTGCGCCTAATACTCATTACCTTTTTACGATCCAATTCAATTTAGCAATGTCTCAACGCCATCGGTTGTGGCGGAAACGGTTTGCTGTGTGGCCTCCATTACAGATGCCGGAAGAAGGGATTTTCACAGAGAATGGCTACCTTTTTCATCATGAAACACCACAGAAGCTTGGCGAACATCACAAACAGAGGCTTCTGGAGTACGGTAAGATGTTGTTCGACGTATGAATCGACCCAGTCATTGATGGCTATGATTCTTTCCAAGAATATCACCTTACTCGCATTTCAATTCGATCGGAAATTCCGCTTGAAAGATCGCTATGCCTTTCCTTAGTGTCCTTTCACGACCGAGCAATTGGACGGGAAAGCCCAGGAGTTTCTCCGCGTTGTACCCCATCTGCCTGTTTTTTTATAAGGATAAAGGATAAAGCATTTGCCGTTGATCAATCCCTTTTTGGGATGCGGCACGCATTCTACTTCCATTTGTACATTCGTAGTGGCGTTTGAATGCGATGTGGCCTATACAATGACTTGCGGGGGCCAGCCGATGTACAAGTCAGTGTTTTTATCCTCCCAGACAAGTCTGGTACCAATTAACCGACCCCGGAGGGATGGAAGGCTTGGTTGGCCCGGGCGACTCACGACCCAGGATTTGATCCCCGGACCGCTCGCGTGGTAAGCGTGCCACTTGCCACTACACCACTTCCGCCCTTCATAGGCATCCAATTACCGCTATATGCTTCTTTTATACTTTTTGTAATACTGTTTTATACACAGTCAATTTTAGGCATCCAGCTCGCCTTGGGAGAGCGTTTCACTCCTGAAGAAGATGAAAGGATCCGTAAGAATTGGCGTACGATTGCCCGAAAGTACGGCTTCATCTATGAGGATGCTCGTTATTACGCAGGATATCTTGAAAATCTGGAGGCTGTGAGTGTTTTCTTGTGTACATGTGTGTTGCTGCGGCCTTAGGGTCTGTTTCCATAAGAGGGAGGAGGCGCTGATGCAATTGCTGGGGGTGCTGTTAAAGAGGGAACGTCTAAGAAGCCGTTATATCTGCCTTTCGGGTGGTCAATAAAACACAATTCAAAAGCTCTGATGAGCAGCGTAGAAGTGGACTCCTGGCTACGACACGGGCGCTGACTTATGATCCTCGACACTCGTTTTGCGAGCTGTTTATCGAGCATAGGAAGATATTACGCTTCTCAGCATCTTTTTTGTTTTGCTAGATGCCTGATATTTGACAGACGTTGAACATGCTTTCTTCTGATGACATCAAATGCTCCCTCTCTCCCCCCACCCCCACCTCCCAAGATAACGGATTTTTTTTCCAAGATTCGATGCCCAGAAGGGGCTGATTATGTTTTGCAGCAGAGAACGTTTCCAGGGTTCCATTATATGATTCATCCAAATCCCAACTTGGATTTCGAAAGCTACCACTTCATTGAGAATTTTTTACTGTCAATCATTATTTTCTGAAGAGTTACGTAGCGCAAATGGGAGCAATGAAGAAAGTGGAGATACTTCTAGTGGATTTGGTTTTTGAATCCCTATTTATGACTAGTTCACGAAATTTAAATATCTAGTTTTGAGTACAGTATTTGATTCAGGTGAACCAGCTGCGCCTCCAGAACGATATGCTCATCAAGATAGGGATGTGGCCACAACTGTGTAAGTCGTGGATACCTTGTTAGTCGCTTGCAAAAAAGAGATTCTAACCAAAGCTGCTTAAAGGTCGGAAATTGGAATGTCGAAGTGCATATCAGATACAGAGGCGGTTGTTCTACATTTTCGATCCCTATTTTATCGGTGGACCTTCCCCCCTGTCACAGGAGATGGTTCTATGCGTTCATGAGTAGGGTGTACCCTATTGCCTTGCTTTCCGATCACCTCTCAGTAGGTCTTTTCAGACGTGCTCTTCGTGGCGAATCTCGATCTCAAATAGCTCAATCTCTGGGTATATCAAGAAGTCGAGTTGATACTGTCTTTACCAGCGAGAACCGTCGAATAGAGCGACTGGGTTGGACAGCGCAGGCCAGTCTTTAGTGTTCACTGAAGTACTTTGTAGCGACCTGTAGCGATACGGTGCACAGAGCAAAGTTGTTGTCCTTTCTTTAATCAAATACAGCAGTCGGACTCTCTCTTGTTTCCCTCTATCGTTCCACTAGTATATCTGCGATAGAAGTGAAAATTTTGGAATCCTCTTATGAAGAGCCACCAGCGATTATGTGTAGATGTATCTATGTAAGATTATGTGTATATCTTTGAAATTTAGGATATCGCAAGTGACCCAAGTTTGTTGGAAAGGAACTGCCTTCCTAAAGATAGATATCGGAAATTGTTCGGTAACGATTAACTTGTGTGTTCTTTTTGTGATTTCCTCTTTACATAGCTTTCATTGCAGACGCCGTTGTGTCCAAGTCATCGTTATGCGAAACGCAAGTTGCCAAGTATCTTCGGTCTTCCTCATCAAGTCTTACGAAATGCCCTGCACATTTCAACTGGACCGAACTCATTGGACTATTCCGGCCTTTGCAAGCTAAAGAGATCAAGCATGAGTGGTGTGGGCGATAGTTGCTTTTCTTGTATTTTTTATAATTTACCGTCGTACACGTCAGTTGCTGAATTCCTATTCCTACGAGGCTATCCGCACGTACTGCTATTGCATAGTACCTATTTCAATAGGACTAATGGCTAGCTCTACCGAATGAGTCGAGTTCAGCAAGTCTGTTTCTTTTGTGCTCATGTGATATATGGCTGACGGTCTTCCGGTTGTATATTCGAAGGATGGGAAATTTTTTGTACTGCTCATGCTGCTAGTAGCGATTGGAAGAAAACATGCCAGAACCTGTTATGGGTGTGGTCCGCTAGGGCAGAGCAGAAATCGACTTTTTCGCTTTTTCCTGGGGACCTACAGGTCCACCCATGATCAGCTACGGCCTGAGGTCCTTGCAGCAAGAAATGTTCCGCGCTGCGAAACGCGAAAAAAAAGTCGCTTTCTGTCCTGGGGAACCACGCCCACTGTTATATCTGCTGAAGGTTTTGAGCAGTTAATAGAGCAAGCAAGTTGATAGAACAAAAAATGGATGTTTAACGTAGGAATGAAGGTCCCGGTTATTACGAGGTAAGTGAGGTAGTGAGTCTTTGACATGTTCTGTCAACTGCTATTTTTCCGAAAAATTTTGCAAGTGTTGAGGTGCACAGTTTTGTCAGCTGCTTGAAATCGTTGGCAGAATTACCATTCTCGACCTATTTTTTTCTAGCAGCAAATGTGCCATTCTTGCAAACTGCTCTTTGTTGGCCTAAGTTTCTGTTTAGAAGCGCCTCAGGTTCACGCTACAGCGTTTAATAGGTGCGATTTCAGCAGAAAGGGGCGAACGATTTATAGCTTTTTTTTGGAAAAAATAACGTCTTCTTTGAAAATTCACTAATTGATTTGATAAATTTGATTAGTTCTCGTAGAAAGGAAGTAAGAAGGTGATATGGTAGTTTTATTTTTTTTTACTCAGGCGGAACATTCTGATCCAGCTACGAGAGTCTTATCTCGCTCACCTACAATCACTCGATGAAGACCAAGCATGGAATTGTGCCAAGAACGAAGTAATTCTTAGACTTTATTCAATGAAGCTCAGGAATCGTCAAATACTTTCGAAAGCATTTGTTACAGCTGGCTACCTCTGATGAGGAATTCTTTGGTAACTTTATACAGACTATACCTCGAGCGGTTAACGTTAAGCGCAGGTGTCGGAAAACTTGTGAATTTCGAATTCGCAGGAATTGCAAAATCCGTTTATATATAGGGCAAGTGTTCAAATTGAAGTTCTCAACATCAGCGATCCCTTTAGCAGATAATCTAAACATTAAAATTCAGTAAGCAAAAAAAAACACTTCTCACACTTACTTTTTTGCAAGCTTTTCTTTATCAATAAATTGAGAGCGAACTGCAGTAGCAGTCTTATCAGTACACTTCCTCAAGGCTTTCGTGTAATATATCAAATCGCTCAACGAAAATCGCCTTTCTGGCATGATCTGAACGAAGTAAGTATTAGTAGTAGTAAACAGTGGAGAACAAATGTATATAGTTTAGAGAGACCTGAAGAAGGGTTTATAAACCCGAAACGTTGTCGAAATAAATGCTAAATGAGCTTCTCTTCAATCTGCTACACAGAAGCTTCCGAAAGTGTGTAACAATAAGAAGGCTTTCAGAAACGTTGCGCATTCTGGAGGCGTGTTACAGGCGCCTGACACCACTGGAACTCGGTGACGTTCCGAGAACATCACTTCCCAAGATTTCTATGCATCTTCTGGTAGAGTGTATCATCGACAGAATGCAACAGATCGACCCCTCATGGCAGCCACCTGTGATATTTCAGCCATGGGTGAATTCCTTAGACATTTTTGCAATAGATATGAACAAATATGCGTCTTCAGGTACGCTCTTGGGATCATGTGGGATTCTTTTCAAAGTGCTCGAGTAATGAAGAAGTCAGGAACGCTGTTGTCGACAGACATCGTAGGAGAGAGATGCTTTTTGAAAATCCGAAGCAGTAAGGATTTGCGAGAAATTTCACACAGTCTTCCCATTTGCCTTCAAAAGTGATTACCTAACAAAGTTACCAAGGCGATTTTGCTCCCTTGTAGAAGTTTTCGATATGCAACAAACATGTTAAAATTCCCATTCTCGGGAGAGGAACTGGATCGTTGATAAAGCAAATTTAGGTTTTTTGAGGCATTGTTTGCGCAGGGGCAGTTCAATAAGAGGCGCCGCGTTAGGTCCCGAGGGAGTAACGATTTTTTTAGAAGGGCTTCATGTTTACCCTGATTACCCCCCCCCCCTTCTTCTGCATTCTTCTGCAGCTCTTTGTATTTACTTGCTTCAGGTGTTTGTATGGTTCTAAACCGTCCAGCAGGAAGCTTTATGATGCATGGGACGACAATTGGATAGGACCTTCAGTTTCTCAGCAAGAATCGAGATCTCCAATCCAAGTAACACATTTTTTCAAATGGTTCTTCGTTATTAGCGAATACCGAATACCGCTTTCAGGACACCCTCGATGAACGAGATATTGAATACCGTAGTGAAGGGCACAAAAGTCTTGATATATCTGGCGTTCCGTCGCAAGAAGGGCTGCATAACCATGATGATCATTCTGCTAGCGACGCTTCAAGTGAAGTTGAAGAGCACGCATGGGAAACTTCTTTTCGCAGTCAGGACTTGAATGGAGCAGATGTGTCAACCGATCTGTTCGCATCGGAACCCAATGAGGGAATCTTCTTATGACATCTTTGCGGATGCAGCTGAAGACGCTGCTCTTACCGGAAGTGTGCTACCCCATGGAGAAGATACTCATTATGGTAAGTTTTCGTTATCTCCCTTCTAATTAATTTTTAGTTATATTTCGTCAATACGTAGTATTACTGTACTGGGTATTCGAGTCTCTTGTACATGTTCAAATCTAGGTGATTCTCCGTTGAAGCCCGCTAGTTTGCAAGCTCAAACAGGCTACACAGTTGGTGGTTCGAGTTCGCCAGAGCCTTCACCGAAACGTCGTAATGTTCATTGGGAAGATGAGGAGGATTCGTTCGAGTAAGTGCTTCTCCTTATTTTCTTTCATGATGACTGAAGTACGAAAACCGTGAGCGTGTACTTAAATACGTCCCACATAGGCCGATGTCAGACTTTGCGAATCGCGCGATTCGCTACTAGCGATTCGCGCGATTCGCTAGCGTCCGCGGTCGCGTTGCGGTACCAGCCAATTGAGTGATTCACTGGCCGCGACGCGACCGCAGACGCTAGCGAATCGCGCGATTCGCAAAGTCTGACATCGGCCTTAGGGGGAAGGCGCGCACGACGTGAATACAGGCGAATTGTAATGTTCCTACAAACTCGGCTGTCATAGCCGTAGCTTCAACCAGGGTCAACCGTTGCCATCGCACTTTTCCAAAAATCTCGCAATCCCCTTCCCTCCACACCTTTAAGAGAGGTCTCGATGCGACCTTCCACCTCCATAACCTTGGGAGACTCACCCAATACGACACCCTTCCACTCTCTCCCCGCCCCTCCCCCTCCGATCACCACGCTCACCATCATGGATGTTTCTATTGTATTTGATCCTGACATCAGTCAACACACCCAACTCCGCTCACTTTTTACTCCAAAAACAGCCACCGACGAGGGGGTTGGTAAATCGGTACCATGAGACGGCAAGTCCGCTGATTTCGTCTGCTTTAACCCTACTTTCATGAAACTGTCGTCACAACTCGGCGAAAAGCGCGCATCGATAATACATCGAAGAGTAGTTTTTACTTGCTCAATGGTCGCCTAAAATGCGATGCGCCTCCCGGGTTCAATGGTGAGTGGTGCGGAACGGACGGGTGATCCCGTGGCTGCTTCAATATCTGGTTGCGGTATGTATGGTTGGGCTGGCAGGGTTTTCCATAAGTCCATTTGATAATTTTCACGGGCCCTGACAATATTTCCGCTGTCAGCGACACGTTCGGCGCAAAACCCTCCACTGACGAAGCCACAGCTTACCTCATGACAACGAAGATAAAGTAAACTGGCAGAGAGGTTGGGCGTAAAAGTTCCTCTCCTGAGTGCCGTGGCTGCTTTGTTTTCAGGTTAATGTTCGATTCATTTACACTGTCGTCAAATTATCAGAGCAATCTCATCTAACTATTGTCTGGATGGTGGACGCAGCTATTTGCAATCTTATGCAATAAACCGAGCACTCGTGTGTCTTGTACTTTCATGTCTGAGCCAGGAGGAACATGCTCGAGCCTTTTCTAGCATGACATTTGTGTCAATAGTCTTTGATATTTTGTGTGTGTATTATGATTATAGATAAGTACAGGTGCTTGGGGGTCGGCGGTTGAGAAATTGCTTTCCACGGCTCTCCGCACATTTTCATCAGCCTATGATGGCTGAAAACTGATGAGTAACATTATTGAAGGCGGGTTTCCTGAAACGGGTTCATGGTCTCTTACAATATCCACTACTTAGCTTTACTCGTTCTAATTGCTGTAACAAGGGTCCACTTGAAATGAATGCTGTTTTCTGAATAAAACAGGCATTCGAAACGTTGCACTGCGAAATTAAAAAACGACTAAATGACGCTGTTTTTGCAGTGTAAGTTGGGTATGGGAATCTTATACAGGACTTGACAAAAGCCGAAAATCTTCCCGCCTCTTTTTTTTTCGGGTATTTCTAAGCTGTTGAGCTTCAATTATAATCGCGGTCTCTTAGGTCTGTCTACTAAGAAAACGGTTTTATTATGCCAAAGTGTACAGTTATTGGGGCCTCATAGTCTATGGCGGGTATTAATTAGCTTAATATTTTCGGTTGGTTTCGTGGTGTTCACATACTGCATTGGTCAAAATGAATCTGTGGGTTCTGGTTGCTTGTTTCTTAGTGTGTAATGATGCGTTTAGAACTGCTCCCGAACTTTCTATCAGTCAAACAACTTGTTTTAACTGCTAGTACAAGTTAATGAACAACTTAACCTCACATATAATGGTACACTTCCTCAGCGGCAGCGCATTCTAAAAATGTTAATGTTTTGCCGCACAAAAGGGCGAGGTAGCAGCCAGTGCACGGAACGCCGCCATTGAATGTGGGAACGCAAAGGAAGAAGTCAAAACACGAGTAATTACAGCCTTTTTGAGCGACAGCTGGAAGCCAGATATGCTCTATCCGGATGACCCGTCCCCACTCATCTACACCCCTAATAAAAGGTCATACCTTACCATACCCTAGCTATACGAAAATTCCAGTTGGTGCTATACAAGTAGGGTGGGCACGCCGCATTTTTTGAACAGAAATGTATGTCAGTGGGACTGCTGCTCGCTACTATACTGTCACGAGAATCGGGGAATTCGTGAGCCAGGGGGAGTGTAGCCAATCTAGGGGGTGGGGGGTGAGGGCAGCACTTGACATGCGTGAAAAGCTGGGCGTGCCAATCCACTTGTATAGAACCTCCAGTTTTTCTTTTCGACACAACAGCTGCGAATTCGGCCATTACTTACCCACCTTTTTCACAGTAACACCATTCCCTACAGCTGTTCGATGCAAAAAACACTTGAAATGGCTTCCCTCATAGGCACACTAACACGTCTACGACGGCGTGCGCGCATGCGCTTACTTCTACGAACCAGGGTTGAAAGACAGTCGAGGGTTCGCCGACGACTCGTCGAGGTTCCTCACCCTATTCAGTCACGCACTGCCGCGTGGACATTCGCTCTCGCTACGCGCAAGCCCTTTGCGCTCTCCGCACGACCACATTCACTCCTCGACCCGATCATTTTCACGACAGCACGGAACAAGTCGAGGACTTCTTCGACTGTTATTCCTGAATGAAGACGCAAGATATATGACTTCCCTGAAGCAACCGCGTTAAAAATACGTTTGAGGTCCACTACAGCCGGTTCAACTAAAAATTGGCTTTCAGTGGCCCACGTCATTTTCATCGAATCTCTACTGTACCTCTCTGTATTAGCTTGAACTACACTAAACCTCGATCTTTCTCGCTCTGACAAAGGGAAGGACACCAGGTCGAAGTGGCCATTTGTAACGAGACATACACCACTAGATGTGTTTTTGGACGCTTATCTCAAATCTGCTCTCCAAATCTGCGAAACGACTCTTTGAACGTAGTTATGAAGCGAGATAGTGCAGTGGCAGCGGTGCGGCTCAACGAACGAGAGGTCGTGAGTTCGAGTTCTTGGCGAGTTCTCACTTTTGCTTTTCTTGTGAACGTTGTTTAAGGGACTCTTATCCATGCTAAGTTATCAGCGATTGCCTATAGCACAAGTAAACAGAGCTGGCGAAGAGCTTCGAGCACTGTGCGCGTCATTTGCAAGTGACCGCCTCTGACACCCGTAGCGCACGCGTAAGGCAATTTCGTGCCAAGCAGGCTCTACTTGCTCGTGCCATCCGAAGATTAATATGATATTTTTTCATGTACACGCTCGCTGCCCAGGAGGAGCAGGAGGGTAGTGGCTGGGGCTAGGGATAACACCTACGACTCATTGTAGACCGAGTTTCGAAATTGGGTCCAAATGTCAGCTTTCTAGAATTAAGCCTTCAAAGATAGTTTGGTCCGTTGAGCAAGCATCTCCCATTTGTTTAGCCCATCGTCGGATATACGTCACTTCGTGGCGTAGAAACACCCCGGCCGAAACATTACGAAAAAAGTGGAATGCGTTAAACAACCCCTCTAAACATGCGTTAGCTTTGGACGCAGTGAAAATTTCAACACTGAATAATTTTTATATTTAAATTTAGACCTAATTACAAAAAGCAAAAAATCCATGCCCAGCAAGATCCCATCCATGGTCTTACCACTGGAAGCCGCCAACACTACCACTCGGCCAAGCCGCCGCTGGAAGCCGGCTCTGCCGGAGTCTCTTACAGTGGGCTTTCATTCGAAACAACCTCCGTAACACTTTTCAGAGAATCGTTTCGCAAATTTGGAGAGAGTGGATTCGAGATCAGCGTCCGAAAACACATCTCTGAGTATAGGTTTCATTACGGATGGCCACTTCGACTTGGTATCCTTCCCTTGTGAGTATTCGTATTTACGGCACAAGATCCACGGATGTAAGGTGAGACAGCAACGCCTGCAAGATCGCTCCAGTCCCATGCAGTAAAAAACCCAAAACGTACGCTGTCTTCAACGTGTTCAACTCTTTTGACCAAACACAGAGAGTATGGGACACGCAAAAAAAAACTTGCGCTTGGCTCAGTCAGCAACAGCTTATATGCCGAAACTATTACCTACTGACTACTAGGTCGTATTCGATGTCAAATAGGCAAATTTCAGGTAACTTTCATGCTACTAGTTCCATGCAAATTATTGAACCATGTCAACAACAACAAACAACTTTATCATTATATAACATTTGAAAAGGTTTACATCGCTTCCTCTGCGCTTTCAGCTGAAGCAAAAGAGCCTTCTTCTCGGCGATACGCTCCCTCCTCTTCTCCAAGGTGATCTTTTTTGCCGTGAATCTGAAAGAAAAAGTTCTAGGAAGACAAGTTTAGGGAAAACAAAATAATACACGTGACTTTGAAAACAACACTCCCACAAAAGAAAGTGGATAAGTATAAATGAGTTAGGATCATCCTTTACCTCTTCTGCTCTCCCGCCTTCTTAGCTGGTTTCGGCCGTGCATCTGGACTGGCGCGGATGGCTTCATGTCCCTTCTTGTACATCTGGAAGGCTCACAATATTCAGAAAAAGCAGACGCGTTGCATTGAAAAATAAACCTCTTCTAGGTTGTCAGCAGTAATGCCATTGGCGATGAACTGAGAGAACTGTCTCTTGTAGGAATCTTCGTCTTCCTCCTGGAGAGTACGCATGTATTCGGCGACGTGCTTTCCGAAGATACGGTCACGGTGCGCCTCAGCATCGTATTTCTTGGACTCAGAATCGTAGCCAAAGAATCGATTCTCACTGGAAAGAAAAGCCTAATTCGAAAAAAAGAACCCACAACACAATAACCGAAAGAAAGGATTAAAACGCACAAACCTGTGAGGAACCTCAATTCCGCCATCAGCAACTCCCTTCATGACGGCGAAGACTTTGCATCCAGTTGTGGTGCGAGCCAGTCCAACGTCGAGAACAGCTTTGAATGGGTTGCGACCTCCCTCATTCTCAACGGTGTAGAACTCACCGTTGACCTAAAAGTCTCCTAGAAGGATACGACGGTTAACAAGCCAGTAACCACTCACCTCCTCTTGGCCTTTAAAAGTCTGGTCCAGTTGAAGGTTCTTCAAGTGACGACGCGCCAGCAACAAGCCTGTGGCGTAAGCAGCAGCGTAATTGGTGAGACCAACCTAAGAAAATTGGATTGATACTCGTGGTGTGAAGTTCGATAATAAGTACGCACCTTGATGCCGAACGATGGAAGCTCGTGTGAGTACGCCGAAGCGACAATGACGTCTCCCTCGATCTTTGAGTACGCGATCTAATAATAAGTAGATCAAATGAACATAAGACTTCTTGCTTGAATAAAAAAGGTCAATGCCTGACATGGCCAAAGTTACCAGCGGTGTGGCGATTCTGGCAACAAAAATAGGAACAAATATATTGAACTGTAACCAGGACGGAATAAGAAAGTTTTGCTGATTATGAAATACAATCAAGAATAAACCTTCAAATCCGTCAACCAAAACAGTGCTGGACACTCTCGCCGGTAACACAAGTAAAAGCCTCATAAATCTCGTAAATGCGAGTTTGAACGAAGGGAAAAGCTCGCATTTGAAAAAAGAGAGTACCCAATTTCAAAGATATCCGAACCTGGGCAATCACATCCTTGTTTGTGAATCGCACAATCAGACGGTACTTAGGCGTGTTGTACTTGTTCTTGTCCTGTACAGTAAGCCTCTTCCTAGCATAATAGTCGGTCTTTCCTTGTCGTCTTCGCTTTAACTTCACCTGATACCGCTTGAAGTAAGCCTTGTTCTTCACGACTTTTACTAGACCCATACCCTGAAATGCAATCAAAACAGTACTTTCGACGTGTTTTGAATATTGTCTGCCGTTTGAAAGCAGCAGTTTGTGGTGCGAAAATTTCACAAGAATGCTGAGTTATGGGCAAAACCATAACCAAAGAGCTCGAACCCGCATCTCCTGCTTACCGGGCAATCGTACTACCAACTACAACTACTCATGACATTGGATGTACGAGTATCAATAAGCTATGGTAAATATACCATCAAAAGCGTAGCTAGAGTGTACTGGTGCCCCGGTAGTGTGAGTGGTAGCACAAATGCCCAGTAAGCAAGAGTTACGGATTCGAGTCCCGTATGGGGCCGAGGTTTCGCCCATAACTCAGCGTTCTGGTGAAGCAATCAGAACACTTAATAAGCCCAAAAAATAAAGCAATGTGAACATTGGATGAAAACCAGGGTAGCAAAAGATATTAGGCATTGTAATTTCAGTGCGACTTCCTTCACAAGCAAGTAATCATAGACATCGAGAAAGACTACGATCAACCAAGAAGTATAAGAAGACCGAAACACTGGAGTATTGTCCGAAAGCAATCAAGCCATGATTAGGTGAGTAGTACATATCACAATAAAAACTCGTGGATGAGATCAGGAAGCACGAACAGGGGACTTAGCTCGTAGTGTGACTGGCTTTGTAAGACTTCCGTCACACAGCAACGTTGAAGGTTGAGATAATCCAGAGATCAAATTTCAGACAATATCAAACATATATCATTGCGATTTAACTACCATTTAGCAAAATCGCGCAGACACTGAATTAGAAAAATGAGGTGTTCCCTGACCACAATGCGCGCAGTGGCATTACTTCATTCAGATTAGATAAACTCATTCAAACAGTGTCAAAAATAGTTCCAAGAGGAAATATTAACTGCTACTTGCTTTTGTTTGCAACCATCCGAAACTAAGCATCATGAAATGGAAACTAAAGTAGAAAATGCTGACTACAACTACCGCCAAGGCCCTCTGGGTCGCTACATAGCGAATTCTATCAAAACACATCGATTCCCAATTATTAGAGATAATACAAGTGAGAAACAAGAGGAAGAAAACACGATAGAACAATTGTTGAAAGACGACTAAATGAAGAGAAACTAAAAATAACGCTACAACCAAACTGGAAACCATACCACCCAGCCCAAATCTAGAAAAAATCACATATTTTTATATTTCAGTATGGAAACTCAAGAATACGTATACCCTCAGCTTAATTCTCGTAGGGAAAGACATAAGCAATTGGTCGTAATTTCAAAGGGCCATCCATTTCGCTGCGGCAAACGTCGAATGCGCAGCCGAGGTCCTGAAGCGAAAATCGCAGCCAAATGCTAGCTGTTGCATTTTTGAGGGCAACAGCTTTTGTAGAACAGTTGCGGTTTAGATCGGTTCCAAGAGTAGATGAAGCTTTCGATTCGGAAATTGGTTAGTGTTGCTCAAAGGTCCGGATGTCAGTTTCATGCTGGTGCTGTACACAGAGAAGAGAGCTATCATAGTGGGTTTTACGTAAGTTGCAGCAACTGCGTTTTTTTTTGCGTTGAATCGCGAAGTCTAGGAAGTGTGCTTCTTACTTTGTGAGCACTTGGAATTCGTCGTATGTTTAGAATGGGAAAAGGGAAAATCATTGACGCAATGGAGGAACATCCACCACTTTCGTCCAAGAAATGTTTATACAGACATTTAGGATACTGTCAATAAGGAAAAAGTGGTGTCTCCACCAATTCCAAGGCAAAATGAATGGGAACCCAGATAGCTAAATAACATAGTGCGTAATATTTTTTCTGCCGCAAATTATTTATTTAACGCAAATTACACAATCATGTTAATAATTCAAACTTATCACTGGAATGAGGTAATTCACTACTATTATTTCCACATAAACTAATACATTGAGCAATTTTTATTCACCGATGATAAGCGGTCTTCTGCAGAATTTCAAGCTAAAATCACAGTCTAGTTCATGCACCGAGATTCATCCTTTCATACGTTTCGCATGGAGAGCGGTCGCCACTCGAGAGGCGTTCGGACGGCCCATTTTGGAGCAGATCCACATAGATGTGTCTATCAACTTCTCCAGGTCTACTCCCTGAACATTTAAAGAATAAATAAACCTGGAACAAAGAGCCAAATGAATCACTTACAGTTTCGAAGCCCATATCGTGCAACATGTAGACCAAGTCCTCCGTAGCGACATTACCAGTGGCGCCTTTGGCATAAGGACATCCACCGAGGCCAGCTATCGAAGAATCAGCAACACGAATACCATGCTGGAGAAAAATAGAATGGACATACGGCATTCGAATTAATATTCTAGTGATACCTCGAGGGCTACGACGACATTTGCCAATGCTTGACCATATGTGTCATGGAAATGAACTGCCAGCTTATCAACAGGAGCGGTTTTTAGTATAGTTTCGAGCAGTTTCGTGACAGATCCAGCACTTCCAACACCGATGGTGTCACCCAGTGAAACTGAAAAACGATCCTTGGTAGAACAAAAAAAAAGACTCTAGTCCATTCTCAAATTTTAGGAAAAAAAGACCAGTCCATTTTCGGAGACTTTAGAAATCTAGACTTTTATCCCTATCATCGGTGGAAATTTTCAGTAGTACTCAGATTTCTCATCTGTAAGGAACAAAGTGTGCTTTCCCCTCCCCCTACCCCGCGACCAACTGTACAAAGACTGAGAAGGACATAGAACTCAGAGTGAGGGCTTTACTGCCACATACCAGTTTTAAATACACTACGTCCCAGGCTTCTTACCTTCATAACAACCTGCTTCTAGAAGAGCATCTGTAACTTTCGCTACAACATTACTGTCGATTTTACCTTCGTAGGGGCATCCAATGACACATGACACGTACCTGAACCAAGAAGTGAAATTGTAATAAAAGATGGACACAAAGCTACTCCATACCCTCTGACTTTCAATCCTTCCTTCAAAGCCGCTTTTGTAACATCCTTAAGTTTTTGAAGGCTGTCGTTCACATTAGCGTTGACGTTTTTCCTGAATGTTACTGTAGAAAATGGAGAAAACGAAAGAGTATCCAAACTAAGCCGCACCTACATAGAAAATGAGTCGGAAGCTGCAGCGAAAACAGCAATCTCTTTTGCATTACCATCTTCAAGCTACATGAAAAACAG
This sequence comes from Ostertagia ostertagi, assembly GCA_036418205.1. Taxonomy (NCBI): domain Eukaryota; kingdom Metazoa; phylum Nematoda; class Chromadorea; order Rhabditida; family Trichostrongylidae; genus Ostertagia; species Ostertagia ostertagi. The sequence goes on along the minus strand of MU868738.1, from coordinate 21,185 downwards.
AAATTATTCTTTATGTGTTTTTGCCTGTGGCGATCAAATCAAAAAAAAAACTAGCACTTGAGGAATTCAAACGTACAAACTCCATAGATTTTCGTTACTGAAGAACTTAAAGGTACACTACACAGATTCTTGTTGCACCTTTTTCTATTTTGTAGCTCAAATGTCGACTTCTGCTCCCAGAAACTCATGCAATTTTCGACCACTTATAACAGAACAGAGAAGAAACTGCCAAGAACCCTCAAGAGTGCATTTTGGCAGCAATTAGCATGGAGCCGTTTCGAACATTGAGCTATTTCATTGTTCGACCTGTGCTACCATACTAAAAGAGGCTGACCAATAAGGGGGTGCAATAAGGCCGATATCAGACTTTGCGAATCGCGCGATTCGCTAGTAGCGGATCGCGCTATTCGCAAAGTCTGACATCGGCCTATCAGCGAACCGCTCGATTCGTAAGGCTTCACATCGGCCTGATTGAGGTGACTCCAGCCCGAAAAGGACTTTTTTAAATAATTCCACAGCTGCCTCTTTTATCACTGCTCAACCACTTACCACATTTCCTTCACTTTCAGGCCCTGAGCAACTATGGAAAGGCCCTAGGCAGCCATGGAATATGTATTTAATGAGACGGGATGTGACAGACCTTACTCTTGCCTGCGACAAATTTTTATCGGTACTTACCACATTTTTCAAGCCAGCGGCATTTGGAACGAGAACCGGATACGAAACACCAGGGAATTTCTTAATTTGTTTGATCACCTCCCGGTGATCGGCCATTTGCGGAACCCATTTCGGGGAAACGAAGCTGGTTGCCTCTACGCTCTGGAAACAGAAGGAATCACACACGTCTATCGTTGTAAAGCCTTAGTTCTCACCTTCAGACCGCACTCGCTAAGTCTGTTGATGAGAGCAACCTTATCCTCGGTAGGGATGATTTGCTGAAACATACCAAAATTAAAATGTTTAATAAACAATGTGAGACTTCAGAAATTTTAATGCAAAAGACGGGCAGCAGGTGAGCCGGTTAATATGGCCTAACATATCAACAGACTTCAAAAACTTCTACTTACTCATTTCATTTAAAGCTTTACAAAGCCGCTAGGAGCCGAAAGCTCGCCAAAAAGACCTAAGTTTTTGCAATCTTTGCAACAAACACAACTTTTTAAGTTCTTTTATAAAATGTTTTAACCTTTTGCAAATTTTCGAAACCTCACATTGTTTATTACACATTTAGATAAACATAAGACTTCGGGACAGAACAATTCTAAAGCAATACCAAAATTAGTTTAGCCAATGGTTGGAAAATATTAATAAATGAATAAAAAAATATACTTTTCAACAAATTACTTTCTCATTCTGCAAACCGTCCCGGGCTCCTACTTCGACAACTTTGAATGGCTGTTTCTGAAAAGAAATACAAAACGTCATATTGTTAGAATACCAAAAAAAATTATACCTTTGTGGCTGCAGTAGCAAAGTTTCGCAGGAAATTTGAAGAGAGACTTCTCATCTGTTCAGAAATAAAATGATATACCTACGAAAATATAAACTTCCACAGATGAACGGCGATTGCGCCGCGTCAAGCGTCGCGCGTTGCACCTACTGGGTAGACCTTCAAGTATTCTACACACAAATTTGATCTTCGTGTGTGTTTAAATAAACAAATCCCTCTTCATCTCTGGATCGGAATATCAAAAAGGGCATGCTTAAAAATTGGTTTAACGAATATGGTAATCGACAATTCACTTCGTCAGTTGCTCACCCACACAAAATCTGTTACTCGATGTTATAGTAGCTCCAATCACACTGGCAAAAGTAGATGTGCAGGCATAAGAATAGTCTGCTACCGTACACGGTGCAAAATTTCTGCAAAATTGCGGAAGGCCTACTTTTTATATAACAATCTCAGGCAGATTTTGTGATCTCCCTTATGAATTTAGGTGTTTCTAAGTACTGCTAGCAATATATATCATTGAAATTCTCACCGTAATTTTAAATTCTCGGTCCTAGAGCGTTTGGGTTTTTTTTTAAAGTTTATAGTGAGCCTTAATTCATGATTATTATGTTATTTGATTTTCTCTTGACTACCTGAGCTGTGATGCTTGACTATTTGGAATTTTTGATACACTATTTTTTCAAATTTTTTCCCTCAGACATGGGTGACGCCGAGAAGGTCGCGGAAACCCGCGAAAAGAAAGCGAAAAACATCATGAGGGAGCTGAAGATCCAGAAGCTGTGTCTCAACATCTGTGTGGGAGAGTCTGGTGACAGGCTGACTCGTGCAGCTAAGGTTTGCAAACTTGCCCTTTTCTTTTACTTTATTTGGTGCTATACAGGTGGGATGGGCACGACCAGCTTTTCACGCATGTCAAGTGGCTGCCCTCACCCCCCCCCCTAGATTGGCTACACTCCCCCTGGCTCACGAATTCCCCAATTCTCGTGACAGTATAGTAGCCGAGCAAGCAGTCCCACTTTCATACATTTCCAATCAAAAAATGCGGCGTGCCCACCCTACTTGTATAGCATCTTTTATTTGAAACGTAAAAACGAGCGAATATGTTTGCGCACTAATGTACTTCCATCTGGGTATTGAATAGATTTCGATGTTTTTGTATACGTGGGATAAGGGGTCAACTCTCAAGGTTGCTCAAAACTATGAAATCATTAGTAGCATTCTGAAATCGCTCGTCATAGCACGCTCTAATTCCTTCTAGAAAGCCGCTCATAACATCCGATTAAAGCAGAACATAGTCATTCGAATGAATCTAGCTCGATTGCGGTTTGAAACTCTTCAGTCCGCTTGTCTTGTATGCAAGATCTCTTTTAGCTTGAAACAAAGCGCAGGAAAAAGTAGTTCGCTATCTTCCAATGTGTTAATCGTGTTATTTTCGTAAGCTTCTTCTCGTTCAGGTGTTGGAACAGCTTACCGGTCAAACCCCGGTGTTCTCAAAGGCGCGGTACACTGTTAGGTCGTTCGGGATCCGTAGGAATGAAAAGATCGCTGTGCACTGTACAGTTCGTGGTCCAAAAGCTGAGGAGATTCTTGAAAAGGGTCTCAAGGTCAAGGAATTCGAGCTCTACAAGGAGAATTTCTCGGATTCGGGAAACTTCGGCTTTGGTATCCAGGTAAATCATGATTTTCAATTAGAAGTTTTTTCCCTTTTTTGTCAGCGGTATCTATACCCTTTGGCATTTTCACTATTGACCTGTTTATTTTATCGTTTAAACTTTCATGTTCTTCATTTTCGTTGTGAACAATAAATGACCCGCGCCTTGACCAGTTGGGCACACGGTATTCCTCCCGTCGTTGGATTCCCAGCGAGTTGATGATCGTGTTCCTGCTCTGGTGAAACTAGTACTACTCCGGAAGACTGATTATTCGGGATGTTGGGAGGTTCTTCGTGAAATTCAGAGGGATTTGAAAATTGGAGCCTGAACAGGGAGTTGATACGACTGCTATACGAAGGACCGCGGTGTAGAAGACTTCTTAACTAGGTCGAATTGGCCGCTCCGAAACAGCACGCACCATTTCAGGCTTCTTTACCTTCCTATTAGGTTTTGAGATTCGAACTCATTCCTTCGGCTCGTCTGAATATTGCAACTTTTCTTCACCTCAACCGATGTAGCATTCATTCAGTCTTAAACGCTCAGAACTATTTTCTAGTCAAAACTTTCATTTTTTCGGTGAACCTCTGGAGTTCTTTTAAAGCGGTAGCCTTTTTTCAATTTCGGAATACACGTGTTGTAGGAACACATCGATCTCGGTATCAAGTACGATCCTGGAATCGGTATTTATGGTATGGACTTCTACGTAGTTCTTGATCGTGCTGGACGACGTGTTGCCAGAAGAAGACGCGCCCCAGGTCGTGTTGGCCCATCTCATAGAGTCTACCGTGAAGAATCAGTGAAGTGGTTCCAACAGAAGGTAGATTGGCCTCAACTGAGCTACGTATTTTTTTTCTGATTTTGATTTATATGACAATTCGTTTAGTACGATGGTATTATACTGCCACCAAAGCCCAAGGTCAAGCGAAGCGCTCACCGCCGACGATAATTTTTTCCCGATTTTTGTTGAGTTCATAAATCGTTGTTATATAAATTCTTTTTTTTTCTTTTTGTGGGCTCCCTTCTCAGCACTCACGAGCATTTCATGGGGATACATTTGAAGGAATCCTTTTTTTTTGCAAGAGCTGGCATGAACGCTTCATGAAGGTGAAGTGCCAGTTAGTCGGTCTCCAATGAACCGCAAGAGGTTATTTGGAGCTGTCAATATACACGTCCAAAGAGGCTATCAAGAACTCTCCGATTATTTTGTAGCATTCTTGTCCTTGTTTCATCCATTCATCTATATGAGCAGCTCAAACCTGCGTTGGGCATTGTTCACAGTTTGCGACCTAGGCTAGTTGGAACTGGGTGGAAGCGCGATAAGTTGCTTGGCGAATCCATTGAGAGATAGGGCAGAAGAATGGTATGTCACCTACGTGGTCGGGTGTGGTTCACTGATCGTTACCTCACTCACCTTTTCGCTGATACTCTGAGTTTTGCTTACGCGTCCTCGTGTGCTCCGACTCTAGTATAAAATAAGTGTAAGTGCTCTCGTATAAATTCTTTTTTGTGAATTTGCCCTTCTTTGGAGTAGCAGACTGTTTACAGTGCCTTAGACGGAGTTATGTACTCAGAGTGCGAACATTCTTTGCCCTTTTTAATTCATTGCCTCGTCACTATTTGTAGTGTTGTCTAGTTCCTATCTAAGCTGACGCTATTTTTATGCATTGAGAAGCACCGAAATTTCGATGAATCTTCTGACCCGCTCATTAGGATGTGAATGGACGACGATTAACACTATCTGTGCACAATGTGTCGCTTTTTTGTAGACGGGTGCGTCCATAGCTCACGTTTGTGGAGAGGTCATCCGGAGGTTCCGCTGAAGGACTCTACATTCCCTATTTAGCCGTCTGAACGGGCGTGTCCAAGGATTTGTCGTAGCGGCCACAGCACTCGATAGAAGTCACGTAGGTTGTTTCCAGTGTGCTTTGCTGATTTGCAGAGTATGTTGGAAATAACGTATTCAAACGAATTTCATTATGTGTGGCGGCCGCCACGTTCAATCTTCAGGCACGCCTCAAACGGCAAGATATGCACCGGTAATTAATCACAAAATCCTTTCGGTGAAATCGCCAGATCTTCTACGCTGGAACGTAAGCCGTGAACACTGCCTTGTTGAGTGATAAGCCCTACAAATCCACAATTTAGTAATAAAGCGTTTTGCGTCATTACTCAAGTCATTTAGTGTGATGCTGTAATTCATGCGGTATTCTTTGGGTTTACAACAATAAGATGTTAAGAGCGTTACCGTTATCGTGTACAAGTTGAAAATAAGTGAATGAGGTGTGTTTTGAATATGGGACAGTATTTCAGCTCTGAGAAAGTTCTAGATGTAAACAAATATTTTTACTGGCTTTAGTTTTTACGAGAACCTTCAGCCCTTGAATTGAATCTTATAAAGTCTGAGGTTTTTGAATGACTCATTTGTAGGGTAGTATAAATTTTGCACCATGTTTTGTGCGTTAGCTCTGTGCGTGTCTGCAGGTTCCGTAAAAAGCTTGGTATACCTTTGCCTTCCACAGCTTGTTAATAAAACTGCCAATTTACTTAAAAAAAGCCTACCGAACCATTCTGCATAATATGCGGTGGAAGAAACAGAACATGCTCATTATACTCACGACACGTAATCGACTCATTTGAAGTAGACTTCTGATAAATATTGGTGTAATGGGTGAGAAACCCTGAAACGTTTTCACATTTCCGCCTGCCATGACCCAAGGGAACGGTCCTGGACCAGGAGAAAGGACACCTCCGCAAAGGGCTAAGGGTGCAGGAGCTCCAGGGTGGATCACCTGTGCAGAAAAGTGGATGGGATGTGGGCAGGTAGTGTGGAATGTAGGACATCCACCGGTCCTTATCAAAAGTACGCTCGAAATGAGTCGTTCACTTATTATCTTATCCGTAGTGTTCGATAGCCCAAAGAACTGCTCTCTAGTACTACGGATAAGATAGCAATGGAGTGGCCCCCCCGAACTGGAGTTTCACCGCAATACCTATTGAACATAGTTCG
>MU868737.1:59233-78663 GCA_036418205.1 Ostertagia ostertagi | reverse complement strand
TCTATGGCAATATGTACACGAGGCAAATCAAGGGTGTACCTCGAGTCAAGCCCTAACCGAACTTTATATGAAAAGCTAACGACCATAGCTTTGGTTATTCGGCTATTAGTAGATCGTGCGCCCTTGTATGGTGGTGGTACATATAACAACCACCCATAAAGGTTATTCAGAATAAAATAGACCGTTACAAGTAAAAAGGAAGTATTCGACCGTCAAAGCTAGCCACTCACTTGGCCAGATCATCATTCGTTTCCCGGAGTTTCGTCATCACACGGTATGCTTGCTGCTCTTCAGTCATGAACGCTGGTGGAAGAAGTCCATGAATCCCAAGGTAGTGCCGTTCATAGAGCGAAAAGGCCATCCCCTTAATAGCTAACTATGATATTAATATTTATACATCTGTTTATAACAACACACTACTCCGATTTTCAACTACTATTACCCTTGAGTGAATTGAACTAAATGAATAAATAAATATATAAAAAGTAAATAAGATAAAATTAAATAAACTAAATAAACAAATAAATACTAACTTCTGCTGCACACTACAAAACATATTTTTGGAAGTAACAGATTGAATTTTCAGGTCACCTACCTTATTTAACCTCGGATTTTTCAAGAGGTCATAGCCTTTTTCCCTTGGCGTTATTCTTTCAGGTCGGTAGAGTTTGTGGAGGGCCACCTGTTTCGGATCGTTGAAGTCGATTTCTTTAGCGCTTCGCATTTCCGATAGTGACAATTGACGTCTACCAACCGTAAATCTAAAAAGAAATGGAGTTGACCTTCAAAAATATCAATAAATTAATTAATGAAGAAATGTATTAAATAGTATGAAGAATTCAATACATATTGTGGATATCGATTTGGTATAGCTAAAATGCTATAGAATTATAGGTAAAAAACGAAAAAGTAGTAGAAGAAATAAAGGGAAAATGTTAGGTCTATTGGTCACAAATACTACAGTAATAGGCTTATGGGCGCTATCGCAATATACGGGGGCATCCTTTGGAACTAAGCCGTGGAGTAGGCAGGAAGTCCGTGGAAAATGAAAAGGGCCCCGCACCCTGGAGTACCTCCTCCCACGCCTAAGGCTTATTCCCGTTTTTAACTAAAAATGTTTTACGTGGATTGAAATGCCACCACAATGCGCGTATGTTGCGACAGCGCCGACTTATCTAAATAAAAGCCATCAGATAATTAGGCCACTCCCTAAAGTGAGCAAGGTAGTATGGTCCGTAAGGTTGATGCAGGACCACAACTCGAACAGCTCAAAACGGCGAAGGAATGTGGGAGTTTGGGATTTAGGACCAAGGCCACCTTAAGCAGCCTACACCCGTGCACGCTTACTTACTATTTGTTGGCTCGTTTTGTTCCCCTCCCCCTCCCCCTTCCTGCTAGTTACAACAGAACTGATCTACGCCTAATCTCAGTCGTTTTTGCTGCCACAGCTCTGGTCAGCGCATGCGGAGCTAGGTTTCCAACAGTACCAACCGCAATGCTGTGAAGAATTTCAGGGATTAACACGTCCTAACCCCCCTCCCTGCTGGTGTCCTGACCTTTCCTCTGCACACAGAGGGGTGCGCGAGCCGAGCAATGCCTTAACTCTGGCCCATGTCAAACACCTTCCCCTTTCCATATTCCCACACGAACCAGTCTAACGTCATCCCCCACGAAGCATCCTAAACACTTCAAAAGACGCTCCGTTACAACCCTTTTCATCTCGTTATCACCCATCACACAATAACTTCGTATAGCATACATTATACGAAGTTATACGACCCCATTGTTGCTTAATTAACGAGCAGGCTTGACCCTGATTTTCAAACCAGCCGCATGTCCCACTTCTTCATTTAGACGTCTTACTTCGACAAAAGATCGGAAGATGGCCCTTACGTTGGACTAAAATATTGTCTATGTCACAAGCGTAAAAAGAAAGTTTGGTTCTGAATCAAATTAATTGAATGATCACCTAATATGTATGTTAACTACTCAAAAAACGCCGTATTAACGATCGAAGCTACAAAGTATGACTTACAGCAGGCCATTCTGAATGCGAAGCATCAGCACGGGACGGCGTACGCCTAAAAAATTGACAATAAGGTTTCCATCACGATTATTAACACGCCACGAGTTCAAGCTGCGGAAATTCAAGTGAAATCTAAACGATCAATGCCTAAACTTCCATAAAGTCCGAGACCGAGAGGTCTTCTTGGGTCCGAAACTCTTATTGAATGAGGCGAATAGCATAGGAGCGAATGACTTATTATGTAAGTTAACCGCTATTTTCATAGCCATAGTTAATTCTATTTATAAAATATAGAAGACATAAGGCAGGAAGTGTATTTAGCGGTGCTATTCGAGGGCGGAAGTGGTGTAGTGGCAAGTGGCACGCGCTTACCACGCGAGCGGTCCGGGGATCAAATCCTGGGTCGTGAGTCGCCCGGGCCAACCAAGCCTTCCATCCCTCCGGGGTCGGTTAATTGGTACCAGACTTGTCTGGGAGGATAAAAACACTGACTTGTACATCGGCTGGCCCCCGCAAGTCATTGTATAGGCCACATCGCATTCAAACGCCACTGCGAATGTACAAATGGAAGTAGAATGCGTGCCGCATCCCAAAAAGGGATTGATCAACGGCAAATGCTTTATCCTTTATCCTTTATTGTAGATACATTTGGGCATAGCGACGTTAGAGACGAAGTGTTGGATTACTGTATTTGTATAGCTACCACTCGTCACGAAGGATCTTTCACAGGTTAACTAAAAAGGTCTTCTTTTTCTCAGGCCGAACTGAACTGGCACTAGACATCTTCAGAAAAATGAAACACTTCCCTTATAAAGGGTTTACCCTTGCAGCTGGTTCCTATCCCAGCGCTTTGCGATTCTGTACTGAAAATCTTCGAAAAATCTATCAGTGAAAAGTCTTCCCTCCACGCTCAACGGCCCTAGCTTCTTCACACTTTTGCTCCTAGAGTTGTTGTTAAATGAAGCATTTTCACTACTGATTTTACAGAGCTAGTCAATCGAACACGCGCAACTATCAAAAACATCCTATAATAAAGACAGGATGATTCCCACCACTACCTACAGTTTTATGTAGGTAGTGGTGGGATTATCCGTCTTTATTATAGGATGTAAAAAACGCAGCCAGAAGACATCGACTCGGTCTGAAAGCGCAATTCCAAAGCGTTATTCACCCCATAAACAAATGCATTTTCAGCAGCTGCAGCACCTACTTTCACGCGAGAACATATTTTGGTTCCCGCAAGAAACTAAAAACCAGTTGATTGTTTTCGAATTCGACGTTGTTGATTAATAGTGGACCGGAAGTATTCACAAGCTTCCCAACAAGCAACGAGTTAAGCTGTTCGCTGAGCAGTTGCGTATCCTCTGGGGATAGGTTTGTAGACAGAATGATCGACTGTTCTCAGAGTGAATCATTACTTGTCGCTACATACATTTTGACCACCCTCAGTGAAGGAAAATTTGGTGCTATACAAGTAGGGTGGGCACGCCGCATTTTTTGAACAGAAATGTATGAAGTGGGACTGCTGCTCGCTACTATACTGTCACGAGAATGGGGAATTCGTGAGCCAGGGGGAGTGTAGCCAATCTAGGGGGTGGGGGTGAGGGCAGTCACTTGACATGCGTGAAAAGCTGGGTGTGCCCACCCCACTTGTATAGCACCGAAATGTAGCAGTAAAGCAGCTATTCACGCCAACATTGAGTAACTTCATTGCCGACTCCACCGCTCTGACCACCTATTCACCTCTCCATGCTCCCTGCAGGGGAAAGTGGAAGGAAGACCCGGGAAAAGGAGAAAAACTATGGCGTCCCATGAGCGATAGTGGGAATATGTGTGTACTACTTTATGTGGGGCTCGTAATAACTATCTTCATTGAAACTAAGGTCGCTTTATCAATAAGGTGGAAGAATGAATGAAAATGGGGAACAACTTGAATGGAAGTTCAATATGTCATATCGGAATAACAGCAGACAATCATTAGGATATTATTTCAAATTAATGCAAGGCAGAAATTCGAATTTTTTTTCCTCTTTGTGGAATTTTTGGAAGGGTGCGTAACACGTTCAGTGGCAGGCTTATGCTAAGAACGCGCTACGGATTAAAAAACATAGCGCTTCTGAAAGCTATTGCGCTTCTCTTGAGCCTCTTCAAAATTTTTGCAATTGAAATTTTGTAGTTTTTCAAGGCAAAGAACGCGTTATTTCTGGTGGGTGGGTAAAAAAGAAGCTTGAGCTTTTTTTGAGTCCTCTAATATCTTTTGCAATTAAAGTTTGTAGCATTTTTAGAAAAGACGGCCGCTTTTTTTCCGGAGGATGGGGTGGGGTTCATTAAGAGGCATCTATAAGAAATCACAAGCGTTGAAAGACAGAAGAGAGCGACATGGTAGTAGCTACCATTCAGCACAACATGGGCTCCCATTCCTGATGAGTCTATTGTTAGCGCTGAAGTCCTATCGACCAATAGCCACATGTAATTCATGAATAGTACATTTAACTTGAATCACTTTACTACAGATTAAGGTATATTCTCTGGGGTTTTGTTTTTAAGCCAATATCAATAACGACGCATTGCAGCTGCAATTACATATTTATTCTTATATAATATCGTATAAGGAATCAGAAAAGAGTCAATGACGAGTGACAAATTGTATTTCTACAAGAATAAAGGCAGCGATTAGTGAATAATACCAAACAAAAATGGCAGCTTCTTGATGTCGCGTGAAATCCACGTGCACTCGTCTAGGATAACGGAACATTTCTCCCGTTTGCGTTGCTCTATGAAGACGCCGAGAAAATTTCATGTGATGTGAACTTCAGAATGTTAAGATGTCGGTCAGACTCTGCGATTGCTCTGCCTAGAGCGATTGCATCGCGCGATGCAGTCGCTCTGCCTAGAGCGATTGGCATCGCTCCAAAAGTGCGAGCGACGGGAGATTTACCCCGCCGACGACCGATACACACGGCGCCGCTCGGGACGAATTCTTCCTACAGTTTGTTCTTGGCCATTTCATTGAATCATGTATGTTGAACAGTATTTTGGAGAAGAGACAAAATATGAAGCAAATGAAAATATGAATGAAAGGAGCAAAAATATCGCTTTCTCGATGAGTGCCTCAAAAAGAATCAGAAAGAAATCCGAAGCACTCCTATGCTATCATTCCTATTATATTGTGGTGGATGGGCTCCTATCAGTTCACAGGAGGACAGGGTCATATACATTCATACCAGAGCGATACCACCTCAAGAGAGCAAAGTTGCTCACAGAGAAAGGTCTACTGACAGTAGTTGGCGTCTGTTCTCAGAAATTGCTACCAAATTCCAACGGGGCTTACGAAAGCATAGCCTGCGCCTTAAAGCAACAGTCCAGGCAGGGTTTCAACTACTTGGTCATTAGGCGGTCAAAACATGCCCCAGCCCAACTAAAGTTTATAGGAAATGTCTTTAAGTTCAAAACCTACCTCTAAAATGCGCTGGAAGGGGTCGAAGTCCTCTTGGAGGGGGCGGATCACCCATACCGAGGCGGATCGCCCAACATACGCTGTGCAGAGTCCGTGCTTGACTAGCGGTCGTTGCGGGACCGCCGCGCTGTATGAGGTCGATTCCATAAGAACGCAATTGAAGCGCTTCAATTTCGATTGCTGGCAAATAGTTATGTATTTGCAAGCATGCATGGCTATTTGCCAGCAGTTGCAATTGGAGCGCATGTACTACGGGCAGGTTCGGACAACTCGTCCAACACACGTATTCCCCAATCGTTGAACGGCAGAGGGCATGTCCCTGTCTAAGCCCCAGTTGGGCGTTTTTCACTTTTTCTTTTTACGTTCGACCACTTTTCACCTACAACTTCCATATAGGTGCTTTTTGGCCCGCAAATTCGTTCCTGGACTGTTGCTTTAAAGTAAGCATTCAATGGCTATTCACTAGTGGGGGTGGGAGCGTTCGGAAAGTGGCAAAATGCGTTAGATCGGTTTGGAGTCCTGAAGCTCTGGCCAAGTTGTGATATTTAACCAGACGAAGTCAATCATTACCCGATAGCAGTAGCCATGAGAAGCAATCTGTGCCATTGTAACATATTTGAAGCTTATCAAAGGCGTTTCGGAGAACCATATCGGTTTGATCGAACAACTCAAAACAGCGAAAAATATTTGTGAAGAGATTGTCACCAAAACAATTAGTGCTGTCACTTCTCGACAAATAATCAAACAACAACGGAAGGACTGCTTGGTTCCCATCGAATGCCTGACTCGCCCTTCTAACGAGCTTATACTAGCTAGAAGCTCAAGGAAATTTAGCCCTGAACAACAGGACCGCTTTCGTTCCAAAACACTCAAGTTTTCTATGGAAGCAGTCATTTTTCCCGAAAAAGGGATTATATGGTTCGCGAAAAGCGTGGAAGAAAATCATTGTGGGTTTCTAACTGTCACTTGCACCATTTCTAAGGCTTTTCATCCGTGAATCTCAAGCAGTAGCTCTACAATCGCCCAAACTTCTGCATTGAATGAATTGGGATATATCCGCTCGTTGTGCTGAGGCAAGCAAGCCTGGTTGGAGCGTTTTTGTCAGTTTGCAAAAATCACGTCAGCTTTTGTGGCATTCTACAGTACAGTGCAATAAACCTCCTGGTCCAGAGGATTTGCAAATAGTTTGTTAGCGGTTTCGAACACCTTCATGTTCGTATGACATCTAGAAAAGGCGAAACAGCAAAACTGGTCACATTGCTGGCCCTCTATCCGCCCATGCCCTTTCTTCATCTCTCCTTGTTTACTGCGAGCCTACTGCCAAAAATAGCTAGCTGCCTGCCCCATCTCCCTGTTAATGCTTCACAAAACCGATGAAAATTATTGAGGCTAGTTAATTGGATGGTTCTCATGAAGGACCAAAAATACACTCAATAGGAACTACTAACTAGTAAACTGAAAGGAGATTGAAAAGAGTCGTATGGTGATGTGGCGCGAACGATGACGACGACGAGTCGTTATCATGGACTAATTGCCTATACTAGGAAGGACATATCGACATCTTGCTTCATAACGAGCACGAGAAGCCAACCTTTTCTCCTATTGCGCCTAACTAACCATCCTCAAAGGCATGCTTCAGCTTGGGTGTGGCCTCAAACTCAGAGATGAGACGAACCCCGCTTATGACCTTTTGAAAGACTTTCTTGGATTTGGATTTGGTTTCGAATAGGTGCTAAATTCTGACCTATTTTTTAACGGCCTATTTTTTGCTGAAAATCAAGAAAAATGAGGCTGAGTGTCGGACGCATAGATTGGAGAGAGGACTATGTGCCTTTAAGTAGGCAGATGGCTTCAAAATTCAATAACGATTTCCGGATAAGATGCTGGTTGCCATGATACGCGTGCTGAAGTATTAGTTTTTCGTTACTAGTATCGATTCACAAGGACAATCCGAGGACGTATGGCTTTGCAGATATTCCTATTCAAAAGTTTTTTCTCGAGCAACCCTCCGCAGTCGTCTCGGAGCGCTTTGTAGCCAATCATCGACTCTACGAACGCGAACACTCGGCTCGGGGCAATACTTATTGAGTTACTCTGCCTGCCGTTCGACTCCTGCTTAATCAAGCAATTCCGCTTCTTTCCACGGGTTGCTGAAAAGCAGTTAAAACGAAAAAAGATCATGATGAAGAGCTTTGGGTTGGTAATTCCTCTGGGAGTGCGCCATGCATCCGGGTCCACTTTAAAATCGCAGAGATAGATGGGTTGCCAAGCTTGTCGGCGGGTAAGACCTGGCCTCTGCGTAAGGAGTCTATCATCGCATAAGTGTCTACACTACCGAAATAATCCGAAAAGAAAGGTTAAAAGAGGGTTGAAAAGGAAGCTTTGATTAACCCCTGCCGCATTTGATGCCATAGATGGATGAGGTTACGGGTATTCTGGTCAACATAGCGTGGAAGAGGGGAACGGATGATTTCAAGAGTGAGAAAATTGAGTAAGATTGACTGCAGTGAAGCTTTTGTGTAGGAAAGTTGTTGGATAGCCACTCCATGCAAAGTAGCCAAATCGATTTGAGCCGACAGAGTAAAAATTTGGTTTTGAGCGAGCCTGTAGTCGAGACAGCTTTTCCCATGATATTGCTAAGGCTTTTAGTAGGAAGCGTGAGATCCTGTCAATAAAGGAGATGATGGAGAAAGTGTGCAGCATGGCCTGCAATGCCCAAAGCGTGCACTTTGGCTCGATAATGCTCCACCATCATGAACGAGAACGAATGTGTGCCATTAAACGGCTATTTCCTATCTGGGAAATCGACTAGAGCAGTAGTTTATCTTTTCGGAGAAAGGCCCAGAATAGTGGAGCGTTGTACTATTGATTCCGAAGATGTGCAAATCTCAGTGGAAAACTTGTCATGGATTTGTGTGAGGGGCGGAGTGGCTGGGCGGTAGTAAGTCGATTCGGGGTCTCACGAACGACGCGCAGACGCCACCAAATTGGATCATCGATACAACGAAGCGGAATTATACACATCGTCTGAGCATCGGAACGTTGATGAAGGATGGAGCAGAAGCAGACCAATGGTCCAAATTTACTCATTTGGCAGGAATTTTGACTTGCACCGATAAAAAACTGTTGAATATACGAAGTAGCGGTCAAAAGAGTTCGCCGGAATGCTTCTCGTGCATTTCGTTTCTTTCCTCCAAAGAAAGATCTGATGATTAGTTTGAAGCCCTTTCTTTCTCGACTATCTAACTCTTCAATAGTCAGGGTTTTGAAGGCTCGAAAGGCATGTCTCATCAGTACTTGATGGGCACTGTTTGAGCGAGAAAAAATGATGCACGAAAAACGTTTCGGCCAACACGGGTTCGACGGCTACTGTACGATACCTATCAGGCTTAGCTACACCCTTGAAACTGAGCTGCTTCCACTGCCTCCTCCAGCCACACTGACCAAAAATATGTGATGGACATTTTGTAGCAGAATTTTTTATAGTGCGACATTCAGGAACAATATAAATGTAAACGGCGCTTTCTAATCTGTTCGTTCTAAGTGAAATGGAGTTGGAGGGGCCACTCCATTGTGCTCTGCGGTTCTAACGAGAATAAACCGTGTAGAGCGAGTAATGTTTCGTGTATAGAGAGCTACGAGGTTCTTTTCAAGAAAACAGAACTTTTTGATGAGGAATCCAGGCAAGAAAATAAATGAGCTAGAGTGCAGCGACAGAAGCCATTCTTAGAGCGAAGGATCCTGATATTGCCTAGACCAGAGAGATAGGCTTACTGCGTTAATTCATTTGGCAGGAATTTTGACTGCCCACCGATAAAAACAAAAAAAAGAACATGTTGAATTATCTATCCCTATAGGAGCATCAGGCTATCAGGCTTAGCTACACCCTTGAAACTGAGCTGCTTCCACTGCCTCCTCCAGCCACACTGACCAAAAATATGTGATGGACATTTTGTAGCAGAATTTTTTATAGTGCGACATTCAGGAACAATATAAATGTAAACGGCGCTTTCTAATCTGTTCGTTAGATGGGTGAAAATGGAGTTGGAGGGCCACTCCATTGTGCTCTGCGGCTCTAACGAGAAAAAACCGTGTACAGGAGTTGATATTTCTGAGTAGAAGAGCTCTGATTCTTTCAAAGAACATAACTTTTTGATGAGGATCCAGGGCAAGAATAATTAGCCTAGAATGGCGAGAAGAAGCAATCCTATGCAGAGGCATATAGTGCCTAGACCAGACAGGGTGAGGCATAGTGTGGCAACAGGAGCCTTTACAGGGGTGGGGCTCGAAAAGAGCAGGGTAGCATGTTTACGAGCGAGTAGGGCAGTTTGTTTGGCGTACTAATTCCATCTCCTCTCAATAAATTACAAAAAATGCGCGTTCTATGCAGGTTTCTTGATCGCCTAGAAAATTGCGTATCTTCTTGCATCTTATCGTCAGAGCAGCAGAGTAGAGTGAGGCCGCCCCCCCCCCCTCCCGACTTCATTTTCACCCGCTCAGCATGTTTAATTTCCTTCTGGAAAGCTGCAACACTGCAACACGAAATATTTCAGGCTCCACCGGGTGGAGGGGAAATGATGTCATGGGGTTGATTGGGCTTGCAGAGGAACACATACAATGCGTCTAATTATCTATGAGCTACGGCTAAAATTACCGTGGCCCTATGAAAAGTGGATGTTGGTGAGAAATTCAACTTCACAACAAAAACTCCCGAGGAGGCGCCACCCACTAAAAAACAACCCAAGACTCCGATCGATTTTGAGGCACCATTTCACATAGCCATCACCCTTACGGGCTAGACTCCGTACACAAGGTGTAATTAAGTAGAAATGAGACCGAAGGCAAAAGTCGGTCGGTATACGCTTCACCACTATGTTACATTTTTTCATTGTGACCTATTAATGTTTATGAGGGTCAAGAAATATTAGAAATTGAGTTGAACACTTGAAATATCGAACTTCTGACAGAGGTGTTCAGATCAAGGACAGTGCTGTTTTGTGCAAAACCGAAATTCCGCGGGATCGGGCCCGCCATCACGCAGCCGTTGAAAAACGCGTCACTGCGTAGCACAGAAGCACGGCGCAAGAGTCAAAATGCTATTTTGCAAGAAGCGTCAAGGAGAACATGCACGGGTCGAGAACATGCACGGATATGAAAATTTAGTGCAGCCAGTGAGGAAATATGGAAACGATAGAGCTTCCTTAACGTCAATTCACTCTGTAGGAAACGAACGACACGTCGTTTAGCGTTAAAGCGCGATATGAAATTCTACTCCTCCAGTTATTGCCACTCCTTTCAGAAATAAAACATATGCAGATGAGGGCGATAGAAGTCTTCAGAAATTTGAATCAAATAGTTCAAGCTTCAATGGCGCTCTCTAGTTATTATGCAAGTAACGAGATATATATAGAAATAAATATTTCAATTAGGATCAAAGGAATGCGGATATTATCTGCTATGGAAGTGCGATCCAGAGCGCTCAAAGGAAAGGTGTACCGGACAGTGGTAAGGCCTGCGATGCTCTACGGCAGCGAGTGCTGGCCCCTGAACAAGAATCACGAAAGGCAGCTTCACTCCTGCCGAAATGAGGATGCTGAGATGGGCCTGCGGCTGGACGCGGCTGGACAGGGTAGAAACGAGGATGTCAGAGCGGTCATGCAGACTGCCCCTGTCCAGCTGAAGGTACGGGAACAGCGTCTACGATGGTATGGGCATGTGCTAAGGAGGCCAACAGGATCATCGAGAAGTAACACGATAGATTATCAATGCTGCCAGGCAAGTGAAACATCGACCAGCCGAAGAAGAGGGTGGAGAGACGCTATGAAGAGATCAAGTGTGCCGTCACGGCACGGTTGAAAGATTTTCCCAGGACGAGAACAAAATGCGGCAAGTCTGGACAAACGCGCGAATCCGTGCGACTGTGCATATACGCTAGGGAGAAGAGGAAGAAAGAGAGAAATATCCTTCATTTGGCCCATGAACTGTTTCACTATTCACAGTATAGATTGCTTGGAATCTATCCAAGTAAATCAGAGATATATATAATGGCAAACATTACCTACAGTTTTGGTACCAAAACCTGCGCAGAATTGTTGACTGTTACGCGGTAACATTCTTATGATATTCTCACTGAGACTATCGCTAGCACTTCTCAAGTAGAGTAACGCATGGTAAGAGCTCACAACTTGTTGACGAGCGCTCCATTCTATCATTCATGCATGGATTATGGCATCTTAATCAAAAAGCTCTAAACTCTACGTGCTGCATAATTTCCAGCATTGATAGCTCTCATTGAAGCAGCACTGTGTTGCTGGACCTCCAAACACCGTGATTATCACTTATTCTGTTCTGGTAGGATAAACCCACATATATCCCTCAAGGAAACGAAAGAGACGAGAAGAGCGTCGGGTGCAGACCATACACCACAAGTGACGACGGCCTCCACAAAATGTAAATGTTTTCTGCCAATGAAATGATTAGCCTGTTGCAGTTGTATTCTATCAGTTTCACTAATTACAACTATCATTTACCAAAAATCAGCTATCACTATGAACCACTACTAACCAGATTTACTTGGAGGCCGTCGTCACTTGTGGTGTTGGTCTGCACCCGACGCTCTCGCTTTTTTGAAAGGGGGCGTAAGACGTAAACTTTTGATAAATTGAAAAGACTCGTAGTGATCTAGTGATCAATCTACCCTTATAGAGAATTCGAAAGTTTTGAAAAACCAAGATAATCGTCAGACTTGCAAGATCAGCTATATAAACGACTACGAAGATTAACTGCCTTGGTTCAAAAATTCACAAGCAGAACAACAGTCGCTGTGGTCGTTGTGTGGGTGCACAAAGGCATTTCCACGTTTGAAGGAGGAGCCAAAATGGGTCGTTTTCCATGGCTACATCACAATTTTCCCGGGATACAGGAGTGGCTGCAATGAGGTAGTTGTACAAGAAAAGATCTTGCTTGGATCCCTCATATGAACTTGTGCTTTCTGTTTCACTTTCTTTCTAATTCTTGTCTCCTTGCCTTATTCCCTGAGTTTCGTTTCGCGTTTTTTTACTACTTTCCTTGTAAAACGGCTATCGCTTTAGACGTATTGAAAAACAATAATTAAATAAATAAAAAAATAAAATGAGGATCAGCTCTCGCTTACTGCATCCCCGCCTCATCGAGCTCATATACATCGGCCGATCGAACTATTGCCAAGTTATTTGCTACGCTTGAGCTCCTGAACAATTTCTTACAATCCGTTCACAACGGATAGCTTTTTAGAGGCAGTGGAGCCCGACGGTGCAGGGGCTCTCGAGCAGAAGTTCATGCCCGGTGCATTGGCTTAATGGTCAATCGCCGGAGCTGGACTCGTGTCATCATGTTTTGTGGCAACTATTCTGATGGGTAGTGGAGAAAAGGCTACTATGTAAGCTCTGAGTAGATGGAATGTGCTCTATCATTTATCAAAATTTGGGAGTACGGGCTTAGATTTGGAGCAATATAAAAAATTGGAAAAAAAAGAAGTGTAAAAAAATAGAAAAAAAAAACAAAAAAAAAAACAAAAAACGAAGTGTTCATATCTGCATTTTAAAAGTGGAGAAAAGTCTTTTTTCTTTCTGCTCCCTCCCTCGCAATTAGAGTCCCACATAATTCCGAGCAAAACCAATACAAATTCGTTTCAAAACACTGAAAAACAGCAAATATAATAATTTCATGAAATTGCAACAATAGTTACAATGAAGAAGTTATTGGCACTCGCCCATTTTCGCCAAATAGGGAGGAGAAAATCCGATGACGTTGTTTAAACACGAAGATGTAACAGGAGGTTTTATGTAAGTAAGGGTGTGTGTAATTTTCTAGGAATATCCACCCCTGATCTAGACAAGGGTGATGAAGTTTTAGGGGCGGGTAGCGCGAAGTAGAAAATGATTGGTCCTCTTGCAATGTGTAATGGTTACCTTCGAACGAAAGGAAGGAGTACCGATCAGGAGGCCCGGGCGTGCGGAGAAAAGGCAGAGACAATAGCGGGACGAAGGGACCAGCCGGACGAGGTCGCGCACCTACTACAGTGATTCATCGAATGATATATTAGAATGTGCACAGTAATACGTCCCACATCGTATAGCACGCGTTGCAGTCGACCGCAGACGCGTCTGCTGCGTCTCTGTCTTCTCGCCACGCGGTGACGTATCTGCCAGGTACCCAAAAACGAGAAGAACGTCGAGTGCAAATCACACACCACAAGTGACGACAACCAAGATCAATGTGGCTTTCTTTTTGTTTCTCCTACGTGCGTACTTAATATTATGGGTGTCCGTGGTCCTGCCCCCCAGAATGCGATCTTATTGTTTGAAATACAAATATATCCTCCCCTTTAGAAAGCGAGAAAGTGTCGGGTGCAGACCATGCACCACAAGTGACGACGGCCTTCACAAAATGTTAATGTTTTCTGCCAATGAAATGATTAGCCTGTTGCAGTTGTATTCTATCGATTGTCACTAATTACAACTATCATTTACCAGAAATCAGCTATCACTATGAACAACTTCTAACCAGATTTACTTGGAGGCCGTCGTCAGTTGTGGTGTTTGGTCTGCACCCGACACTTTCTCGCTTTTGAAGGGAGGTTACTTCAGTGCGCAGGCCATTCTGGCGGATCGCGGGTAGGTATTGAGGTCAAAAAATTGTCCGTCTTTCGTTGCGTGAAGCTTCCCGGTGACATGCCAACCAACCTAGAGTACATCTCTTAACTACGGTTGCCTTTAAGAAGTTAACCAATATTTGCTTTGATTACTTACAATATATGCGATTTCTGCCCAACGTCAGATCAATAAAACGGGAGTACAGTTGCAGCAATTAATTTAGATTGAATTTTTGAGGCTGCTTCATGAATTGAAGGGCGGAAGTGGTGTAGTGACAAGTGGCGCGCTTACCACGCGAGCGGTCCGGGATCAAATCCTGGGTCGTGAGTCGCCCGGGCCAACCAAGCCTTCCATCCCTCCGGGGTCGGTTAATTGGTACCAGACTTGTCTGGGAGGATAAAAACACTGACTTGTACATCGGCTGGCCCCCGCAAGTCATTGTATAGGCCACATCGCATTCAAACGCCACTACGAATGTACAAATGGAAGTAGAATGCGTGCCGCATCCCAAAACGGGATTGATCAACGGCAAATGCTTTTATCCTATTCCACTTGCGGAGTTAAACAATAAGGTACAATCAGTCAAATAGCATGTTCTATGTGATTCTATTTTGCAAATATTATTTATGCTGACTTGCCAGTTCAGACAACCAACACAAAGAAATAAAGCTCTTCGAACCCTTCTGGAATTCATAAACAAGGCAACAGCTTCATTAAATTTGTCGCGAGCGTGGCTTAGGATACATGCACGAAAAGGTCTCCTAGATATCAATGCTGAACTGGTTAACATAAAACGATGAAAGAAATGCAATAAAAATTACTTTTATATATCGGACGTGTGGAGGGACAGGGGAAAGTGGAAGACCGTTATAAATAGTTGTAGCTTCCACCAAAAACCTGAAGTTTCTATTCAATAGGACAAAATAGAGAAGATTCGCCAGCTAGTCATGATTTTTTGAGTTTGACACCTAGGGAGTAAGGTGGCTATCGCACAGTAGTCGGAGGAAATTGGCTCGAGCGCGCAGCTGATTGCTTTTCTTCGACCACAACAAGCTGTGAATGAAAGGATCTCACATTAATTGTAACCTCTATTTGCATGCACAATGAAAACAACACTTTCGCGTATTTCTCCATATGCTTCTATTTCTCCGTCTTCCTCGGAGGTGATGTTTTTTGAAATTGGAACGTGAAGCTGGGAACTGCTTAGGAGTTGCGTATGTGTGAGGGCTTCTATTCAGAGAGCAGCGCTATTGTTGCACAATAGGATCAAATACCATTCAGTCACATGATTTCAAGTGTTGTTGTTTACTATAACACATTATAGCAAATCCATGCTCACCATAAAGAAAAAAGTTCTCAGTATTGTTGAATTCCGATTTGGAATGCGCACGCATTCTATTTCCACTGAGATTCGTAGTGGTATTTTAAGCGCGGCTCATATGGCCTTAAAAGTGAGCTGAGGGTCAGCCGGAATACTTCCTTGCTGGAAGGAACTCCTGACTTGAGGGTTGGTCAGACTAGAGGCAGGCCCCCATTCCCTATGTGTTCAGACAATTGAATACAACAGCATTGCGCTCTACCCTATCAATTAGGAGTTTTTAGAGGCATTGATCGGAGATAAATTCTCAACATTCAGTACGTTAGCGGGATTAAATCTTAGACTATGGTTGGAATTAGAATGAATATGTTGATAGAGTAATAATAGAGTCTTATTTAATGCAATGGGTGGGCTCTTTAGGTCGGCATAATGGCTCAGGTCGAACGCTATTTGATTATTTTTGAAGCCAACAAAAAACCCTCCCTCATAGAACTCTTTTGTGTTCTTCTCATCATTCGAGTCTGAGTGTAGCAACAGAATGTTCAATTTAAAATGTGATTTTTATACGTCCTCAGAGCCTTCTATAACAGGTTTATAGGTCAGCATTAATATTCAAATTCTCTTGACAGCCGTGTTTTTTTTTGGGATGGATAAGGCTTTCTTATTCACGTGCCTCATAATAATGAAGGTAATGAGAGAGGCTGCCTCAGAGCCTCTCTGAGAGAACGAGTCAGCAATACGAGTGTCTGCGAAGGGAAAGAAAAAAAATTCGCCAGAAAATACAATTCACATGATGCACGAAGGCTCATTGCATTCACTAGGAAATGGATTTCAAGAATTTGAATACGGTAGCAAATGTTTCTTTTGAAAAACAGTGGCTCGCTATTAATACTATGAAATTGCCAATATTCATTCATCGCCCAGCGACGGAAGAGCTGCAAGATTCATTTAAGGGCACAGAAGCGTTGAAAACCTCGTGCGCCACTGAAAGCCATCCCACAGTCAGGTCAATGGCTTTTTGAGCAAGCCCTCTTTCCTCTTTAAATTATTTCACAAGGTTCATGACAGAGCAGGCCGGATTCGCGATGAAAAAGCAACTCATTCCAAAATATGTAAAGGATGGTTGGAGGTACACGGATGAAGAAAAACCCAAGGTACGAAAGAAACCGTCTAGAACCAGAGAAATGGGACCCCTGTTCTTGTCCTTTGATTTGCGCCATGGATGCGATTTCATCGTAGGCGTACACTCCTTCAACACGCGCTCTCCGTTTATTCTAAATTCACTCGCCAGGATTATGACCGCAGACGAATGATCGTAGGCTGTGGGCGTACCCGGCAACTTAGATACAGAGTGAGCCAGTGCTAGACCGGGGGTAAAATTGGTGCTGCAGTTGCGTGTCGTCTAGTACCAAGGGATCCGCTTGGCTTTCACTAGGTGGTTCTGTTCTTCGACACGTCACCAGCCCGCACCTAAATAGGTTTTTCACCTATCCTCAACATTAGAAATTTCAATTCTGTCGACTTCGGTTTTATCGTGGATTCCAGCCAGCAAATTCCGGGCGGGAAAACTCTCAGTACTTTTACGATTTCTTTGTGCGACAGGCAAAGAGCGGGTAAAATCCACAGTCCGAAGAGGCAAGGCAGCGGTGCTAGGCTTGCCGTGAAGCTGTGACGGTTGCAGTTTAACTCGTACACTGCCACATTTTGAGCTACGCTCTCTACGGTATTCGTAACGACGAATCGCGGCGGCGTGGCCACGCCGCCAGCAGCGAACAGGCGGCGTCTGGTACCATTTCCCCGTATGTGGGCGGAAGTGGTGTAGTGACAAGTGGCGCGCTTACCACGCGAGCGGTCCGGGGATCAAATCCTGGGTCGTGAGTCGCCCGGGCCAACCAAGCCTTCCATCCCTCCGGGGTCGGTTAATTGGTACCAGACTTGTCTGGGAGGATAAAAAACACTGACTTGAACATCGGCTGGCCCCCGCAAGTCATTGTATAGGCCACATCGCATTCAAACGCCACTACGAATGTACAAATGGAAGTAGAATGCGTGCCGCATCCCAAAAGGGATTGATCAACGGCAAATGCTTTATCCTTTGTGCTTTAGCCCCGGTACTCCTCTCCTCGCTTCACTGCTCGGTCTGACCGGCCGGACTCACAAGAAAGGGGATCTGTTGTTTTAATGTTTCCTTTGAATCCTTTGGTTTTTTCCACCGGCGGCCTTCTTCACACCTGTTGCTTCACTTTCGAGCAGAATAACACTCTAGCTTAATAGGGAGCAGTGCCTCGAATGGCCGTTCAGGTAAATTTCCTCAAATTGGCAAGGATTCTTCTCAAAACTGTTTTGAGCCAGATCTCTGCTTGTATGACTTTTGTCTGAAACAGTTTTTGTTTCATTTTCAATCATTTTATTCGGAAAAAGAATCTTTTGTTCAGTGTCGAAAGCCAAGTTTGTAGCATCAGATCAATACTAAAAGGCACATATACAATAAATAATAAGTGAAGCGTATACAACGTCTATCAAAAAGAGGAGGACGTGATGAGAAGGCACCGCAAGGAGATAGGAAATGCCTTTATAAAAAAATGGTGAATTTATGAAGAATAGGAACAAAAATGAGGTGGTCCCTACACATACACAGAATCATTCTTTGTGTGTTTTCACCTATATTTCATTTCATTTCGAAAATGCTTTTCACCGTCAATTTGCGTTTACTACCAGTCTACTGATTTAAAGACAGAAGTCATGGGTTGAGCATGTGGGCTGTCCAACTGGAACTGTCGACACTCTTGATTGGTGAGCGTTCGCAAGCACCAATAGGGGACGTGGGCGGTACGGGATAGCGCCGCCCACATGCTCGACACACGTTCTGCCTTTGCACAGCCAAACACACAACACTATATCTACGAGTCCATCGCGATACTACGCACATATCTCAATAGAAGAAATTTTTTGGAGAAAAAAAAGTAAAAAAAGGATTTATACCCGTTGAGGCAAATACACTGGCAAAAAGAAATACACAATACGCCAAGGATCGATAAGAGTGATCGATCCACGGAAATGGAAATCGATACCGCTCTAGTCGAGAAAGAACGAGAGATTCTAGCCGCGGCCACATTCTATTATTCATTACAGTTTCTTCGATAGCTCGTAATCGTCTTTGTCATTTCGCGACTTTTTCGCTGACATTTCTACGTCTGTGCCTGAAAAAATTTATTGATTAGTTGATAGAAAATCGATAAATATAGATCTGACTAACAGATCTCTGACTATTACCTTTCCGATGCCTTAAACCGTTTTCTACACCCATAGCGGCTTTCTTTTTGTACTGCTCACTGAGTGGTGGTGGAGCTGGTAACCGGCAAGATCCGTCCGTTGGAATCAACTGAAAGCAACGTACCTTTGTTTTTGTTTACCTTGTTTTTAGATATGCACAGTACTTCGGACGGGAGAAATTGTTTACCCAGGGTTACTGCTATATAAAGGTTTCTGTCAAAGTGCTACTAAACGAGTAGGTGTGGGTCATTACAAAAATGCGGTAGCTGCTGAATAATGAAGTACCACAAAGTGAACAGCTTGAAACCCTCAGAATCACTTTGTTAGCTTATCATGGGCGTGGATGGCACTTCGTCGCTACCTTTTCATTGGTTGGCTCCTCACTTTGATACGGCAGATGCGGCGTAGAGGTGGGGCTATGAGCATGAGGGGGTGGAGCATAAACCTCACTGGAGTCAAACCTCATTGAGGATCAACCTCACCTTCACGACAGGTGCGTAACGTGACATTAAGGGCTCTCAGCAGGTCTGTTTGCTCTGATTTACTGGTCGAACAATTAAATTTTTCCAACAGTCCAAATAGCTCACACTTACATAGAGCAAGGTGCCAAAATAGGCTTACCATCAAGAGCTTCGTCAAAGGAAATATCAAAAAAAATAATCGAAGTAACTAAAACAGAAGCGGTGCAGTTTCAGTTGTGCAAAATTGGCAGCAAAAGGGATG
>MU868737.1:20776-59133 GCA_036418205.1 Ostertagia ostertagi | reverse complement strand
CCGGCTAGATCCGTCCGTTGGAATCAACTGAAAACAGCGTACGTTTGTCTTTGTTTGCCTTGTTTTCAGATATGTACAGTACTCCTGTTATATACTCCTGTATTGCACCCGAAATGCGGTAACTGCTAAATTAATAGCAAAAAAGTACAAACTAACCCCCTTGAAGCCCTCATCACATTGCGGACTTGTCGCATGGGCGTGGATGGCGTCTATAGCTACCTTCTCCTTGGTTGGCTCTTCACCTTGATACGGCAGAGCGATGAGGAATCAGGGCTGCGAGCATTAGGGGAGGGCCACAAGCTTCAGTGACGTCGGACTTACCTCACTTTAATGATTGGCGCATCAAGTGACATCAAGTGACATCAAGGCCTTCTAGCTGGTCTGCTTGTTCCCTTCCACTGGTCGAACAATTATGATTTTTTGGTCGCAATAGCTCACACCTATTTGATAGCGGAAGGTGCTAATGCAGGTCACGGTCCAAAAAAGGAATGCCGCCAAAAGTGATTCGAGTAAGACTGCCACTGATGTCAGCTCAGCTGTGACCCTAGTCGGCACTAAAAAGCGCATAGTCAAGAATGACGCCAAATTTTGTTGAGGACAGAAATCATCAAGCCACAAATGTGATAGACACGTTGATCATGGGGGCGGAGTCCCTGAGGCCATAGCTCACTTCTTATTGGTGCCTAACATGCAAGGAGGAGTAGACCAATAGAGTGTGCGTGATGGCCCATTGAGAGAGTTGTCCACGCTCAGTATGTACACCAGTTTCGAACAAACAAACTAACCTCAGGTTCTGGTCCGATAATTGTCAGAAGTACAGGCAGCAGGCAGAGACCATTAAATACGGCTAATACTACCAACGTCGACATAACGACAAAGAAATACTTTATAACGAAGTCGAATTCGGAGAACACCAGCATAACTATTCCTGAAAATGCCACTGGTTTATTACAAATGAATGCTGTTGCCACGAGTTGTCAACTTCTCACTAGTTCAGCTTTCTCGTTGAAATCTTGCTGAACAAAAAACAACGAACCTAACAGGGTCGATATGGCTCCATGGAACACCGGTACAAACATGTGCTGCAAGCAGGACTCGAGACGATCATCCACCGATCCCAACGAAGTCAGGAATGCCAGTACGACGTGAGCCGTGAACTCGACACCTGCAAGTATAATTTGTGACGTTGATTTGATGTCATTCCACCCAGATACCTTACCTATTCCAACTGCTGAAATCAGGGTTACGGCAGAAATCGGATTCATTTTGATGCCAAACACTCCCATGAATCCGCCTAATTCGATTGTGACGATTACGACGATAACCATCACCTGCAAAATAGCACATCCGTGGAGCGATCTAACATCGAAGGCATTCCGAAGACTGTTGAGATAAAAGGTCAAAGGTTTGGAAAAAGTAGAAAAAATATTGATATTTCAACGTTGGGCAGAGGTGGCTGGGCTCTTGCAAGAAATGGTATGGACAACCCCTTGGAACACCTCAATCAGTAACAAAGGCCTGCTCTTCTCGCTCTACGTGGCAGGCCGGGTTCCGCTCCAATTTGGGAAGTGAGTGTATAGACAATACGTCTATCTAAATTATATTATGTTCCTCAATCAGTGAGTATACAGAAAGTTTCGCGCAGTCAAAGAGAATAATCTGCAAAAGCAATAAAGTTGAACTCTACTCTTATTCTTATTTTTTTTTCTTGGGGCTGATGCGGATACGAAACCCTGACATAGCAACGCGGCAAGCTCGCATAGTTAGCCAGTAGCCACACCACTTTGGAAGGACACCTTAAAAACGAGTATTTAATATTTTCTAATTTCAAGATCTTCACTTAGGAGAGAGTTCTCGGTTTACTAAAATTTTTGGTCTTTGGAATGAATCACTTGGGCGCGTGGGGGATGGCGACAGTGAATGAAAAAAGGGGGGAAAAAATTCTCTCTGCCCATTAGGATGCATGCGGTCACCGATCGAATTCCCCGGGCCGATTTTATTCTTGTCCTATTCCGCAGTTGGCTTCAACACCAGTTAAAAACAATCAAAACAGGGTTATTAATTAAGTACGTTAGGCGTTATGTTACTCTTACTGCACTCAAGTACTACCACGACTCTCAGCAAATAGTAGTATTGCGTGGCGGCGACTGAAAGGATCTAATTTGTTACGACGACTGCGTATTCTTTTAACTCAGGGAGGCGGTTCGGGATATATTAGATATAATAGTTGATAGTTCATGAATGTGTAAGAATAAATGAATTCCTTTACCATAGCAGCTGCCCAAGGGTTGAACATCAGCAACGAGATAACGGCGAACACAGCGAATGCAATAATACAGATAGCGCAGAAGAGATTCCATCTGGAGACGAAGAAATTATTGAGCATTTTGCACTTTTTCAGTACTTAGCTCGAAACCTACCTCAAGAAGAGATACTGTTCCCAGAAAGTGAAAGCGAGACCGTTGGGAAAGTTTGGAAGGCCTTTGCTCGTGTAGAGATCGCACACTGCACGAACTTTCCTGAAACGTTTTCAAAACTAATCTGGGATCGCCGATGAAATTAAATTATAGCGATTAAGCTGAACGAATATATATCTTTATTGATCCTTAGTGAAGGGGCTCTGAAAGTATGCTATTTTCCTAACCTGAATTTGACCAAGGTTGGGGATAGGATCGCCCTCAAATCAAAAGAGCAACGCGCTCAGCCTCTTTCCTGCAGTGTTCCAATAAGATTCATGCATGGTAGTGAGGAGGACATTGTGCAATACGACGCTCTCAAGTTCAAAAGCCCTACGATGATTTTCCAACTAGTTAAGCGGTTCATATACCACTGTAACGTTTCTGGTGCCTAAGCTTCCGCAACAAACCAGTTGCTAGTGTTAACTCACCTCGATCATGTTTACTGTAACAGGTGTATCGGTGAGGTTTGTCTGATAGAACGGAATCTGAGAGTAGAGGAGTGGACGAGCTGGTGGTACGACTCCTTCATGCTGCAAGAATCAGTATTAAGTTAACGCTTATTTATTGTATTATTTTGATCGTAACAAGGGGGGCTAGTAAAAGCTTTCCGTAGTGCTACGGCCCAGCACGCTGCTCGAAAGCCCCGCGATTCCAGTTCGATACCCCGCCTGTAGGGATTGCCATAATATGAAATCGATGGCTATACATAACTGCACGAAGTGAATGCAGTGTATGTACTTCAAGACGTACATAGAAGCGGCAAGTAGAATTGTGGGTACCTCCGCACGCTCTTGGTCCAAAGGACCAAATTCGGAGATGTCAATTTCAACCAGGCCTCAAGCAAGATTTGCACAATTATGCGTTACCGAAAGAGGTAAGCAAACCAGCCCTTTTGGCGTTTCGGCTGGGACCGTATGCTGAATGTTGGGGAGGGGATGGGGTCCCCAACGGTCGACGGTTTACTTCAACTCGGTTGGTACGATAGGAGAGTACTGACGCAAGTGGTGCAGCTGGTCCAGCAGCTCCGCCAGAAGGGCTGGTTTGCTCACCCCAGGACTAAGCCTTGGAGAGGGGACGGACCCGTCCTCTCTTTAAGGCTTAGTTCTGAGGTAAGCACCAAATTGTGGCGGTTCTAAGGACCGAGTTGAAGTGGTCCGTCCACCGTCGGGGACTCCATCCCTCCCCAACATTCAGCATACGGTCCCAGCCGAAGCGCCAAAAGGGCTGGTTTGCTTACGTCTGGGATCCTCAGTTGACACCCAACTCTTTGCGAGAGGAAAAACATCCATCAAATTCCGAAAATCATTGTATAGTTCAAACTGTATCCAAGCTTGACTACGAGTCCGAAAGGAAATAGAGTGCTTGGCGCATTGCGAAAGGTTCTATTGCACTACCTTATTAATAATCAAGCAATATTCAAATTTGTACGCAAATCTCAAACTCTCACCGGTCCCATTTGCCATGATGGTGGCGTTGGTTGGAACGAAGCCTGTGAGACGTAGTACATCATGTTTTGCGTATTATACCATGCATCAGTAATATATATCGAACTCTCGGTCGAATTATACCGTCTCGACCATGATTGAGGGCTGAGACCGACCTGAAGTCCTGTTCATTAAGAAGCCATCAAGCGGACTTCTAAAGTTCTGGTAGTCAGGGCTATCGGCACTCCTATTTGGACCGCCTGGACCCGCGGCCACATGGACCTTTCTTGGGCCTGGACTGACAGGCTCAAATGCGATTACCTTTGTGAAACGATAATGCGATGTGTGTGTGTGTGAACGTCTAGGCTCAGCGACGAATTTTCTGTACACAAAGAAAAAAAAACACAAACGGAGGAAACCCGTTCATTAGTAAGAGCGAAAAGATCTATTTCAGTCTAGGAGGGGCATCGCGATGCAGTTCTTCCAGAACGCTAAGGTAACTCCGAGCCAGGGGGAGTGTAGCCAGTCTGAAGGGGGAGGGGGTGAGAGCAGTCACTTGACGTGCGTGAAAAGCTGGAATGTTCGAGATCACCGAGAAACTACATCGAGAAAAGTAGAAGCCCCTATTTTTGCATACGAATTAATACAACGTAGTGGACCAGACGGATTTATACACAGTAAACCGTGAACCTGTTCTTGAAATTGTAAAAATTTTTTAACCCTTAGGGAATTCACATTAAGCCGTTTATAACTTACTCGGCCAGTGCAGTTGTACGTGTGGCCATAGGAGCAGATAAGGCGTCGTGCAATCATCGACTCTGGAGCAGGCTTCATCTGAAAGTACGGTAATTTAGGCAGCAAACAAGCAACGCAGACAATAATCAACCTCTGGATCGTCCATATCATTCCATTTATTTACCCATTACTCTGGACAAGGGGAAGGGGAAGTCCTCTTTTTCCACATTTAGCAGGATATGTCGTTCCTTTCATACATAGAAGCATGAATTGCTCGATGTTCGAAATCGGAAAATTTGTTCTGATTTCCGGCTTGATTAAAAAATGGGACGAAATTGAAGCATAACACCAAAATAACAAGAGAATGATAGAGTGATATTCGGTGACAGTGCTATCTCCACTTTTTTCATTTCGAATCTACTGCTTCATAGCATTTCGTTATAAATTCAGTGACCTATATCAGGCAGAATCCCCTCTTACCCATTTTTCACTATATTCGTAAGACGACTCACGGGGTCGCACGCGCCTTACACGAAGGAACTTGGAAAAGCGACCAACGAACTTCCCCCTGATTGGAGCTCCGGTGACAGGGTCCATGAGACCACTTGCTTTGTCTTTCTCAAACGCGACTTGCAGCGACTCGAGCCATACTCGAAGCATTGACATCCAATACGGTTGGAGTTTTCCGTTTGCTTTCACAATGAAAAACTCGTTGCACCTGAATCAGAGAAAGAGAAATCAGAAAAAAATGCCGTACATTCAGGGGAGACCCTATCTCCTTCTTCATAAATCATGAAATCTCGTTGATGCTAATAGAAAACACAAAAATCGGCTGACCAGTTCACTTTAGGATGCGTCACTAT
Source organism: Ostertagia ostertagi (assembly GCA_036418205.1). Taxonomy (NCBI): domain Eukaryota; kingdom Metazoa; phylum Nematoda; class Chromadorea; order Rhabditida; family Trichostrongylidae; genus Ostertagia; species Ostertagia ostertagi. Next base: position 53,652 of record MU868737.1, on the reverse strand, counting down.
CTCAAAAGTACACAAAGAATAGAAAAAATTACCATGAAGAAAAATAACAAATGAATGAATGTAAAAGCCAAGTAAGAGTGAATGAATAACACATAATAAACACTGCGGCTCTCTCAGTTTGCACAGTATTAAAGGAGATGGTTGGAACAAGTTTCCAATAACTTCGCATGAGTTCAAGCTTACCCCAAAGCTTCTCTATACTCTTCGATGAGAGGCTTGCTTATGGCGGAATGTCAACTGGTCGACTCGAAGTACGGGCATACGATTTGGAGAGAATAGAAACATACTTCTTCTCGAGCTCTGAAATATAGTGAATCTTTCGCTCAGAGAAAAAACTAGAATATTGTATCTCGCAAAAATGCTTTAGATGATAGCATACTTTATAGTGTGGACCGAATTACAAGAAGATAAGTTGGACCTAAGATCGACAAAAAATCTAGAGACAAGGGTGATGAAATTGGTCCTATAAAGTAGTGCGGAAAGCTGAGAGGCGAACGGTTGGCAAATCACCATTGGTGGACTGCACTAATTGGGGACAGTCGACACAACCACCGCTCAACTCGTCCAAATGGTACGGTTATCTACCGTCGCCATCTTTCCCTAACTACCAATTGTGAGTCGTTCGTACGAAATACAAACAGAAAATACCAATTAGGCAAGGGTTGGATAGCGAAAATAACGGCAAGTGGCCGCTGTATTAACAGAATCAAAACATCTGGTCATTTTGTCCATTGTTCATCATTTGTCATCATCATCATCATATATGTTTGTAGACCAATTCATGCAATGGTCTTCTAGGACTTCCTAACTATTTTGATCCTCCGATTATTGTGATATTATTTCTAGCTGAGTTTCTTCCTTTTTAAAAATCAACTGCCAATTCTTCTGAGCTCAGACCTCATGAATGCGGCTGGTGCAGTGTTCTCTGGCAAAACGTCAGCCAATTCCAATCCGAGCGTCGTGGTATACATTCCGTACAGACCGAACGCTACTCCGCACAGGGTTGTAAAATCTACTGACTGCCTGAATTATGCCTTTTTTAGGTTAGGTAGCATATATAGCGGCAAGTTCCGCTACGCTTACGCTGACAGTTTTCCACTTTTCAGGCAAAGGATGTACAAGGTTGGTAAGGAAAACCGCCACAGATGCTGTACCATGGTTGATCACGAGTGTAGGCCTCGATGTAGGTGGGATTTGTGAGATCCGCCTTAGAAGACACCTATATGAACAGGGAGCAACTGGAGCTAATTATCTTCGCTATCGCTACTATTAATAGATCTGCATTTCAGCAACACTCACATTGGTTGAAATTTCCGCTGAGCTCTTCTCGGAGACCTTTTCAAAATTTGGGATCACTTGGTCCACAGTAGACGAGATCGCGTTTGCCAGAATACGAAGCGTCTGCGCAGATTAAAAGCAGGGAAGACGAACATCAACGACGCCAGGTTGAATGCCAGTAATACGGCAGTCTGAAAGGAGTGAAGTTTAGGATAGAAAAAAATGAATTCGTTGGCACGGAAGCGTTTGTTAGGATGAGCCGCGCATACGATTCCTCTTGAGAATTTTGGTAGAGTTCCATGGCGTCGTACTTGCCTCGTACAATTACAGATGACTTTCCGGCTTTCCTTTCTCTCAGATCAGTTCTATATCAATGAATCGATCCAGGAGAAATGAAAAGCTTAGACCCTCGAATTTGTGATCTAGCCGGGATTTGGTTTTACATTAGGGGCTGGTCAAGTTGCTGTTTCATCCAGCCATGATGAGGTGAATGAGAAATACGATTTACGTGGAACTGGAACGGGGAGACATAAGGTACCGGTCCTCGACCAAGCATGAGTCCTGAAGTAAAAACGTAGCTGAGCCACCTTTTAAAAGCTAGGGTAAGCATGAAAATGATTTCGGAAGACGTCTGCAGAAAAGAAGTTTGGGAGAAGATGCTTCGAAGAAAAATATTCAGCATACATTGTAGGATCATAGAAGATATTGAGCAGATAGCTAAAGAAAAGCTGGACGAGTATTCCTCCCAATTCCAATAGCCATTTGACGCTTCGGAGTGAGCATGCGATTAAAAACCACCGCGGTGCGTCTTTGAAAAGTGGTCATCTCTACTCTCTCAAAAACTTCGCCCCACAATTGGCACACTTGCACCTGATAGAGCAGAGTCAAAAGACACGTCCACATGGATTAATGGGAGCCTTCGAACAATATTCTGAGCCACGGCTTTAGATAGCTAGAGAAGATCTCTAATACCCTTCAAGGCATGAGTTGCGATCGAACTGGAATGTTATTCTGCTTGGTCATGGAGCAGGATTTGCGAAATCATGTGAAGAAAAAAAAACAAGAAAAGAAAACAAAAACAACCACAGAAAACTCTGGAATCACCCATCCTTTCCTTGTAATATCGGACGTGGTAATACGAAGGGACACAGCGCGTCGAGGAGAGGGAATACGCAAGCGAGCACGCCGTGAGAGAGGGTCCAGACACCGCGTATGCTGCGAACAGGTAATATTGGCAGCGGTCGCAGCGGTCGAAGCAAAGCCTCAGCGCCTTGTCGCGCACTCTCGAGCGCGACAATGCCAAAGAGACTCCTACACTTGGAGACTCTGTTACCTCATAGAAAGAATTGAGCAATAGATTCCATACAACCTGTGTCTTTTACCTATGGCAGAATAAGAAGAAATCAACTCCAACCTGGGAGCAGAACGATCTCAATGCAGGAATTGGCAAGACGTAGCCGGCACAGAATGCAAGAATGTTGTTGATGGATGTGACCATAACGGACATGCCTGAAATGTTACAACATGAGGGATTTGGCAGGGATTCGTCAAAAAATTAAGGTAATTCGCCGAGCCGCACTCACCGGTTTCCTTCAGAAGGATTCCCATTTCATTCTTCCGCATAGTATGACTGATCTCATCGTAGTTGTGCAACAACAAAAACATGTCATCAATTCCAAGCCCAAGCGACAAGAATGGAACGATCTGAAATTTGTAATGAGGCTCTAAAAAAACCTTCAGAACGCGCCTCCTCTCCTTCGCCAACGTCAGATATCTTTATCTACAAAAAATTCCAACTCGCGCTGCTCTTACCTGAGTAGTGGCAGCATTGAAGTTGATTCCGATTGCGGTCGACAAGCCAAGACCACAAATCGAGGCGTAGGTGACGAGAATCACACCGACAAACGAAAGCGCCACATTCGACCTGATGGCTAACCAAGCGACCATCGATTCTGGCTTGAGTGAAGGCGGCGTAGATCACCTGAGCGCTAACTGTAGTTACTTTATCGATATTGCTGCACAAAAATTTTTTTTATGATGAAATCTTCACTGTTGAAAAAACAGCGCTCAACTCCTTAAAAGCAATTCAAAGGAATGGCCTCTTGAAAAATCATATCGGTACGCTAGAAAAAGCCTATTAGAGGGAGAAACGCCAAGAGAAACGAAGATTGCTCACCAAGCTCGAAGCCTCCACTTCGCCCTAAAGGCCGCAGCCCCAAGTTTTTCTGTAGTGGCTCACTCCTTCAATGCCTCCTAAAACAAAGTGGCGGCCGGAAAAGAGCCTTTCCCGCATTGAGGTGAGAAGCAAGCCCTGGCCCCAACTTTGCATTGGGTGCCCCTTCAAAAGAAAGGCTCCGATTGAGTACGATCAATTAAAAAAAAACAGAACATTAAACCTTCGAGGGCCGCGTGATAATGCGAAATTAAATTCTAAATAGAGGTGTTGTAGGAGTCCATGGGATTCCACGCGGCCTGTACTATGGGATCTAATACATCGGCCCATAATACCGTATAAGGATAAAGCATTTGCCGTTGATCAAGCCCTTTGGGATGCGGCACTACTTCCTTTTGTACATTCGTAGTGGCGTTTGAATGCGATGTGGCCTATACAATGACTTGCGGGGGCCAGCCGATGTTCAAGTCAGTGTTTTTATCCTCCCAGACAAGTCTGGTACCAATTAACCGACCCCGGAGGGATGGAAGGCTTGGTTGGCCCGGGCGACTCACGACCCAGGATTTGATCCCCGGACCGCTCGCGTGGTAAGCGTGCCACTTGCCACTGCACCACTTCCGCCCCCAAATACCGTATGGAGGACCTCAAGATTCGCCCACATGTTTGCACTGGTGCAGAATGGAATCAGCTTTGTTGCTGATTGTGGTACATATCTTTTCAATATCCAACCCACACGTGCTAGCATTCGAAATCATTCGGCGGTAAGCGGTGACCTCTGCCGTCGGGGACTAATAATCAAATCCAAGAGCAATTTTGGTCGGCAGGAACCCTTATCTAAGCTATCTTGGAAAATGCTTTCAAGGCTAATCAGCGGATATATTGGCAATTTTGGACAGCTTACCATAAGAACATATCCAAGAATGATGATAGTGTAGTTGAACTGGGAGAATTCCTCGAGCATATCGGCTATGGAAGTGGAGGCCAGTGGATGGAAAACACGTTCTTCCGTCTGGAAAAGTCACGAAATTACAGTGATCTTGGTGAAATTCCAACATTCAGGCATTGCGTGCGTTCTAGCCTTCGAACTCTTCACTGCCTAGTTTAATGAGATCCCATAGAGCAACAGTTCTTCCCTAATTTCTGCAAGGACTTATTTCCTGCTCTTTTAATCCTTTGATCCAAGCATTCTAAGCCGAGGATATTTTATACAGTAATGTTTTGTAACCAACGTTTTTATTAGCTTCGTGCCCATAAAGCCTTTTGGTGAAGTTCCTCTGCCAGCCGAACACAACATCCGCTGCCCAGCCAGGATTCCACGTGGCCACATCCAAGTTAGGTGTGTTTCTTTCTTTTCCTGAATTTCACTCTTAGAATATCTAGACCGATAACTTCGCAATAAGCTTCGACTTCTCAAATACTACTTTTTCAAGACAATACCTTAAATCTGATGAAAACATCGAAAGGACTGGCAACGAGGAACACACTTTGTAGAGCTTCTGCGGAACTAAGCTTGCCGCTACTGCGTTTAATTCCTGGAAATGCATATTTTTGAACAAAAATATACAGTTTATGTCGGTCGTTTATCTGTTTGTCTGCAGAACCTTTTTTACTTTTTCAGCACATCCTTCGCACATGCAACGTTTATTACTACCCATGAAACTGCAACATTTGATGAAAAATCGGGAATAAAAAATAGCAAAAATCGAGAGTAGTCCATTTAAGGTCATGGCCTTCTTTCATGAGTTATAGAGCAGTTTGCGGTAATGCTTTCATAACTCGAAAATGTACAAAATAAAAGATTTCCTTCCACGAGTTGCCTTCCTGTACGAGAGTGCTAAATCTGCTTTGCGCATGATGAATTTTAGCCACGCCCTACTTGAAATCGTAAACCTCTTCTCAAATGAAGATATCATTGTGCTGAACATAGCCACGTGTCGGGAGGTGTCAAGAAGGACATAGTCCTTCCCAAAGTGGAAAGAGTTCTCCAATCGGAGGAGGCTCCGACGCTTTCTGTAGCGCATTCTGCTCGTATTCCCAATAACGTTTCTCACAGCGCTTCTTGTCTAATTTTTTTGGCAAAATAACACAGAAATTTCGATCCCGACCCATACCTTTAAGGCTACACGTAATTAACTAAACCTGTTAGAAAGCGTGGAGGTGGTGTTATGGGCAATTGGCGCTGCTTGCCAAGCGCTATACGAATTTGGAATTAAGATGTCGGTCAGACTCTGCGATTGCATCGCGCGATGCAGTCGCTCTTGCAATGTGCACAAGCGACGGGCGATTGGCATCGCTCCAAAGTGCGAGCGACGGGAGATTTACCCCGCCGACGACCGATACACACGGCGCCGCTCGGGTAAATCTCCCGTCGCTCGCACTTTGGAGCGATGCCAATCGCCCGTCGCTTGTGCACATTGCAAGAGCGACTGCATCGCGCGATGCAATCGCAGAGTCTGACCGACATCTGAGTCATAGGCCGTCCGGGCGACCAGAGTCATCCCCCGGGGTCGGTTAATTGGTACCAGACTTGTCTGGGAGGATAAAAACACTGACTTGTACATCGGCTGGCCCCCGCAAGTCATTGTATAGGCCACATCGCATTCAAACGCCACTACGAATGTACAAATGGAAGTAGAATGCGTGCCGCATCCCAAAAAGGGATTGATCAACGGCAAATGCTTTATCCTTTATCCTTCATGTGAAGCCTCCAAAAGCTTCTACTAGGTATCTCGGAAATTCAACAAAATCAGGAATGTTTTGAAGAGAGACCAGTAATGTCAGCTCTCACTAACCTCCAATGATGAGATCTTCAGGCCATTCCATAATCGTTTTACCAAAGCCTTTACAGCCGCCTGTCATCACCTGAAAGTCATCGGATGTACATAGGCCCTTGAAGTCTCGTAAAGACACCCAACTTCGTTGGGGTAGCCGACATAAGGCCCGTCGCGCGGCGAGATGGCAGAGGCACAGAAGGGACAGCGGACGAGGCGCAGCGATTTGGCTTCCAAGATAAGATAGACTATACTATAGACATTCCACTTCACACAACACATGTTGCGACTCGTCCGCTGACCCGTCTGCGTCTCTGCCTTCTCGCCGCGCGAGGGGGGCTTACTGCGTACTCTCCTCACTAGAACTCGAAATAACGCTTGAATATATAGTAGTGCAGGAGGCCCGTCACGCGCGAACGCGGCAAGTGGCATCTTATAATTGAAATTCATGGGTCAGTTACCGCACCCAATAATCTCGACATCACATAGAGAGTTCTCGGATATTCATTACTCTGCTTATCTCTTTTTGCTTTTTTTATCTTACTCTTACTTTTTTCTTGGCCAACTTTGAGGGATTGCTTTCGCGTACGCAGAGAGCCGCTCTCAGGAAGGGAGGTGATTAACCGGATGTCTAATCTTCAGAGTTCGCTCCGAAGTCAATATTATCGGTATCCGACGTAACCTTGCACAACCTTGAAGCAACGCTCCCAGCAGGCTTCTTCCTTCGACACTAATGTGTGGATTGATGCGCTAGCCCTAGCCAAGAAGCATAAGAAGTTGAAGTTGAACAAAAAATGGGCGCTCATCCAGTAAGGGGGCATCAAGTGGCTGCCCTCACCCCCACCCCCTAGACTGCCTACACTCCCCCTGGCGCACAGGTTTCTCGAAGTACGGGACCCCGTGAGCCAGGGGGAGTGAAGCCAGTCTCAGGGGGTGGGGGTGAGGGCAGCTATTAGACGTTGCATCACAATGCCCCCCTTACCGGATGAGCGCCAAAAACTCACATTGGAAGCCGCTAAAAAGGAAGCTGAACGGCTTCAAAGTGGGCGTGGTTGGAATCGGCCGAGGGGACTGCACAACCACGCCCACTTCGAAGCTGTTCAGCTCCCTTTCTAGCGGCTTTCCAAGGTGAGTTTTTTGTTCAGTCACACTTCTTATGTTCTTGACTAGGGCTAGCGCATCGTTCCACACCATTAGTGTCGAAGGGAAAACCCTGCTGAGACTGCTGCTTCAGTTGGTTTAATGCTCAAGTGCTACACAACTAGCCAGGAATATCCCTTTGTCCCCGATGGACCACTTCGCGCTAAAAGCCAATTCTCAGAAATCGAATACCACCGTGCCGACGCCGCAATTACGTCCACATAACTTCTAATGTGCTATTGCAATACCTCATCATAATCCGGATCTTTCGGCATTTCTTTCTGAGTCAAAAATTCTCCCCATCGATCACGATTCGCGCTCATCCACTTCAGCAACGATTCGCCGTATTCCAAGCACATCAGCTCCTTAGGATCCATCTTGTGCTTGGAATGCGCTGAAATAAGAAAACTTCAAATTGTGGCGATCTGTTAGAGCTTATTGAGACTGGCTTACATGCATTGGTAATTGTGACGTCATAATCGGAATCTTCATATGCGTAGTAGTCCTCGTCTTTTGCGCTCGGTTTTTGTGAGCCCGTCGTTACCCTACTGCCGGGAGCATCGCGTTTCTTACGTCCTTAAATTTATGTATAAAACTTTTCACTCGGTTTTCACTCACTATGTCATTTGACCTACGAGCCATTCGAAAGCAAGAACATCTTAAAAATCATCAGATAGGTTGGAATGGTGGAGGTGCCGTCAAGTGGGGCTTACCGAGCATGATGAGAAATTTCTTTCCTTAGATTTGAGGGTTTTTGAAACGGAAAAGCCGAAAAATAAGCGAAGATATAAAAATTTAGAAAAGACGAGGAGAGGATATGAAAAGCTGAGAAAGCAGAGGAAAGCGGTGAGAAGGGCACAGCTGATGCGAATTCGCGTCCCCAAGTTAGCCATTCACCCACCAAAGTATACTTGCAAAACCATAAGTAGGTTGGTTATGCATTCAGGGCAGGGATGTATACTAGAAACAGAAAGTAGGATACTATTTGCAGAATAGTAGAGGTATGGTTATATAGTTAAGTTTGAACCATATTGGCAAGGTTCAGAGTATTATATTTTTGCCTCTCCCTCAAGGTGCTCCTCCATACATGCCATGCCTCTCCCCTCCTCCATATAAGCGATTTTACCCGTTGCCCTCAAGCCGTGAGGGTAGAGAATGGCATAGCATGTCCGCTCACGTTGTGAGCATCAATATCATTAAGAATGCTCCAGCGCTTGAAATCGTTGGGCTAAAACCAGGCGAGATTTGATCCGGATTCTACCCCCGATCATGTGCGAAGTCGCACGATGCCTTTATCAGTTTCCGCTGCAGCCCTTACCGCTCATCTCGAAGGACTAGAGCGCGAACAGATGAAGAACAAAGATCGTCTGAAGGCAGAGCCAACCTCGGAAACCAGCGAAAAGTCTACCAACCTCTACTTGGTTAAAAAATATTATAATTATTTGATTAAGAAAAGGAAAGGGAAAAGGTTGGTATTCACCGAAAATGTCGTTGATGATGGTTTCGGTTAATTGTGCTGCGCTATCCGGATCCTCCTTTTTCTCTTGGTATGGCTTACGTTCGAGTTGAATCTGTAATTGAAGGCGTTCTCCGCAGGGTTTTAATAATACAACAATTATTGAAATTTAGAAAACTATGAGATCCGCAGCTCGCTGAGTTCCATAACCTTAACTATTCTGGCTTTCCAAAAAAAATCGTTTTGCTAACTTTAAAAATTTGTTGATTGGCGAGGACGCCTCTGAATAGTATTAGTATTCTCTCAGGATGATAACGGCATTTTGAATGCGTTTGGTCCCCCGTAGTACATATAATACTTGTGGAGCCACCTAGCAAGCCTGTTCGAAGTACACGAACACGCTCATGCGATGGATCAAATAATTCTTTACCCAAACATTTTCTCGAGATCGATATTCGAGGCTTGCTAGTTCCGTCAGTACACTGATTCTTTCTCTTTAAGAAAGTTTAGAAACTTCAATGGGTGTGCGTCATATGGCGCGATCCCATTGGCATTGGAGCGCACAGGCCGTAATTACCACATCCTGCTGTGGCCGGACAACTCGTCCGCGCAACACATTCTGTTCCGTTCCTCTTGCCTTGGCATCAGGCCAGCGAAGCTATCCGCTCTTTTTTAGATCCTTGGGACTCAGCGAGATTTTTGAGACCCAAATTATCAGATCGATCAATTACAGAAGTCTGGTAGTTGAGTGATACGGACGAGTTGTCCGACCGCAGCAGGATGGGGCAATTGCGGCCCGCTCTAATGCCATTGCGCCATATGACTGCCTCCCAGCTTCAATGATGGTTACTTTTGGGGAACGTCCTTTATGTACGTAGCTAAGTGATGAAAGCTTTGCCAACCTTTTCAGCGTCTGGTTTCGCCATGTTCCATTCATTAAACTTCTCCATCGCAGTACAACGGTCGAAGTAATTCGGCGAAGTCTTCGGGCATTCGGGATCCAGCGGTTCAATGCAGGGCCGATCTGTATATGCTGCACCAATACCAGCCTGAAATTGTTGATCATGAAGGGGATACGATAAAGTAGACGAGAAAAACTCAAAAAAAGGAAAAAAACAACTTGCCCTCTCGAAGAAATTTCCTATTGGTCCAAGATCGAAGAGTGCGCCGACTTCGGCCATGACAGCGGTTGGGTTCAAATTCTTCCACGACACGTTACCCTTTGGTAGTGAAGTGACGAAACCACTAATTTCTTCACTATAAATAGAAGTTTTCATTCCTCAGAGACAAGCGGGCACACCAAAAAGCCCAAAACCTAGGGCTTTATGGAGGCAGCTGGTATTCAAGGTGGCCCAAAACAACTATTTTTAGTCATTTTTCACAGCAGGTGGACTGCTCTTGAATCCCATGTGTTACAGTGGATTCAGTTTGTTCGTTTCGAAGAGACACTTCCACTTTGTAAGTAAGAAATAGAAATGAAAAATATGAAAAGTGAAAGTACCCGAGGTTGATTGGTGGATCAGGTCCCAGCGGTTTCGATCCTTCCCAGTAGCAATCAATTGGTGTGATCCATATACAAGGAATCATTTTGTCGAGCAAAGAGTTCATCAGCTGCAACGTAAAAGTTACTGAATTGATGGTTGGAAGCAGCGCTTGGTAGGCATGATAGGGGAATTCTATTTTGTCATCTATTTGAAAAGTTATCAATCTAAGTAAAGTAGGTCTAGCGGTTCATGAACTACTTAAATTTTTCCCAATCGTCCTGTCGCAAATGGATGAAAATAAATGGTCAGAGAAAGCGTCTGGCTCGGCTCCAAATCCCAAGGAGGGAAGGTGAGAGCCTTAGGACTAAGCCTTGAAGGTGAGGGGACTCCGAGGTGGGTGAGCCAACAACAGTGTGACAAAGTTTGTCATGTGTCATGTCGTAGGCATGAGCCGCTGTTTAGGCAAGAGAGCACTGGCGGTAACAAAAATCGAGCCGGTTCAAAGGTCTGAGTTCAAGTAGTCCGTACGATTTCTAGCTAGCATGCTGCGTACCACCACCCTAGTGGAAAGACTCACTGCCCGCTACTTTATTACTTGTTTGGCCGGAACAACTTATGGCGCTTAAAAAATTCTGCAGAATTTTTCGTAATAGTCTGTTGTGTACTTGCTTAGCGTTTTACTGTACGACCACAAATGACACTTACAAATAGTCATTATTTGGCCGGAAAAGTAATTGTAACCCACCTTGGCTAACGGCCCATTAGTGAGTTTTGGGCTAGGCGGCTTGAAGCAAATATCACTCAGCGTCCATTTCCTGAAAATGAAAAGTTAAGGGGCCGAATTATTCCACGGAGCACCGAATTTCGTATTGCTTATGTTATCGTATTTCGGCACATTGGATCAGCCATGTTCCATGAAAAACCGATCCTTATCCTTACTATCTAATTAAACGAAGCTAGTCACAGGCACATCGCCATTTAATAGGTATCGCACATTGCAGAAGATCCCCTTGCTTATGGCCCAAAACAAAAGTCTCGTGGTAGTTTGGGTCGACTAACAATGGAAGAGATCAAGCAACTCTTCAAATATCATTGCGCACCAATCACATGGGTGGGATCACGATCCCGCCCCTAACTTATTTGATACGGTACAAACAATGAAGAGGCGGATCAACCAATGAAAAGGAAGGGCCGATGACGTGATCTCTGTCAAACAGTGGGCGCACAATTTGATTTTAACGGTCTTAGAATAGCATTCTTGCTTCTATCTTCAATACTAGTTGTCCTAACAACTATTTCTTGCCTTGTAACACCCAACTACCAACGGCTAAAAATCGCGGAGTATGCCTTTAAGGTAGCGCTCTTTGTAGTAACTTGACGTATCTTCTTATGGTTAACATCTTAGTAACATTCTGTGTTTCGTCTTCAACACTAGTTGTCCTGATAAACCATTTCTTCCTTGCACACCAATAACCAACAACTAAAAATCGGAGTGTGGCCACTTAGGCAGCGGCTTTTGTAGTAACTTGACGTATCGTCGGTCACGAGGCGTTCGATTTGGCAATTCTGGCAACAATTTACCGAAAAAGGATTAGACAGAACAAGATAATTCCCCCCCCCCCCCCCCCGCTCGATGGCCGTTTTGGAGAGAAAATGTAGGCAGAGTCAGAGCATTTCGACTTTCTCCGAATCAAATACTACAGAAACAGCCACGAGAGCGAAGGTGGTAGTCACAGAGGGGCGAGGGGCCCTTTAAAGGATAGGGTCGTCAAATTTTTGGAATGGTAACAGCGGATGTTGACCCTCCTTGAGACAAGGCAAACAATCTCATCGAGTTCTTGTTCGATCACTTTCAATTGGGGCCCGATCTGGAAGGATGTTCAAGTGGTTTTTATATTATCCCACTCAATAAAACGTACTGCCCCCCTTCCCATCATTGCACTGGCAATGCATCGTTTGTATTGAATGGAAACTTACTCGCCATACAATCAACCTCGTATTTCGAGATCTCTTCCATTAGTTTGACATGCCGCAGTAGTGACTCTTTTGATAATACGTTCTCCTTTTCTCGTACTGGTGTTTGAATGACAAGCTGAAAGGAACTTTTGATCAACTGAGCGTGATACGTGGAGCTTGAAATTCCTGCGGAAAGGTTGATCAAAGAACATGTTCTCTGTTACCAACCGCCATACTATTGAGACACGAGGGCCCAACTGAGGGTGTATTGTTTCAATAATGTACGGTCACAAAATAATAATAATAAATAATAATAAATAATACGGTCACATCTAGATCATTAACAGGTGACTCTACCATTTTACCAGGGTGTTTCAAGCGGGTAGCTTCGTTTGATACGAGAAAAAGCCAGCACGAACGAAAGTGTTGGCACTCCTTAGTCCAAAGATAGCTGCCAAAGGACTCCCGGTAACCAACGCCACAGCGAACCACAACTTGATAAAGCAACAACTCAGACCGAAATGGTGGAGTAAAGAGTTGTCGATACATGACATATAGAATGCTCCCTCTCTTTCTCGCTTGCGATAAGAGAAGCGACGGCCGGACGCGTATGTGCTTAGTTGCTTGCTCCACGGCATCCACTGTCTCCTATTCGAATTACCGCTAGCACTTGGCCCGCCACCCAAGCACGATATCTCCACGGAGCTAATGGGCTGTTCTTAAAGGAATCTTCCACGGACCATGGACCAGTGGGCGGGACCGGAAGTGGTTTTGCGACGAAATGCATGGTAGGTACGGATCCACGTTCATGGGAAGGTTTGAAGTGAATCCTGTTCACGTTCGTGCGTTCGACACGTGGATCCGTACCTACCATGCATTTCGTCACAAAAACTTCCGGTCCCGCCCACTGGTCCATGGTCCGTGGAAGATTCCTTAATATTGTTACCAAACCCCAGCTGGAAGGGGTTTTCAATCATACTCTATCTCGGCTCTTTTCGTTGATGGACACTGTAGAGTTAAACCTGGTACCCAAAACCTTTCCAAAAGTCCGCCGGATAGTAGTGAGTAGGGCCTACCGCTTGCTTAAAAAATGCTTCGTTATGATCCAATTGTTCAAACTTTGACGATTCCCCCCCCCGTTCTTCCAAAATCTCAGATGCGATTTCCCCAGTGAGTTTCCAGGAGGGATTGTTGCCGTTTTTGATCACTGTGTGTGTTTGAGCCCAAGTTCTACACCCCCGGAAACGATTCTTTGAATGACAACAGTGTTATGAATTCCCCATAAACATGGAAATCACCTGAAAGCCTCCGCCAAGGCCATTTTCACGTGGCAGATCTGGTCCACGCCGTACTTCTGCGTCGATTGCGTCATCTCCAACGTCACGTTTGGATATCTGAAAAAGCAAGTAGATCACTTTTATGTAGCACTAGCCACAAGTCCAACTCTTATGATGTAATCTGTACTTGTTAAGGGCAAAGCATTAGAGATCGATCAGTTCCTGTCTGGGATGTGCCACGCACTCTTTTTCTATTTTACTGGCATCAGAATGCGATTTTGCCTGCTTAGCGGTAACGCATGGGTGCTAGGCGATGAATTCAGTATTTTTGTACAGATGGACTGCCGAAAAAGAAGAACCAAATGTTTTTTGAAGAAAATTGCAAGAATCACAAAATGTGGCTTTTCAGTAAACCTGATAGCAATTAACGAATGGAACAGAGACAAACAGCGCAGATTATTTAGTGATAAGTAGAGCCCGGTGTAGGCGCGACTTCGAATCAAGCCCAGGCCGACCAAGCCCGTTGCCCTTTGTGGGTCGATTATTTCCTCACATCTGACCGTTGCATTTATTTTATGCTAGCTCTTGTGCGAGGCTTAATTGCTTCAAAATGCTATTGAGATTGATCGGAACGGAACGTGAAAAGTTGTGGCACACCGAAAAATTTGTGTTGGTGAGGGGAGGGCATTCGAATCTTTTACATGGATAGGGGGAGGAGCGAAAGTATTATACTTTCCGCTAAAGGAGCACTCATAGCTGGCGATCGCACGTGCGATTAGGCGAGTAGGCCAGCAGTTGATAAGATAAAGAAATGCATATTGATTCGTTGCTCCTCCCAAGAAGTATCCTCCTAATCGCCCGATCGCCTAATCACCTAATCACCTAAGCGCCTAATCGCTTAATCGCTTACTCGCCTACAACGCTATAGGAGGAGCAAACAATCAATACGTATATAGTCTTCCCCGCCTAATCGCCTAATCGCCTGATCGTACGTGTGGTCGCCGACTCTGAACGCTCCATGGGCCTTTGTATCAGAACGACATATGATCGGAGATCAGGAAAAAGGTTCAGATTCAGGTAAATAAATTAATTCAAAAATTTTATCAGCAAAAAGCGCAAAAAATAAAGTCAGCTAAGAAACCATACCCGATTTGCTTCTGCTCGCACTTTGTCAAGAAAGTTCATCTCTTCACTTAACCGACCACCTTCTGAAGCAAAAAATACTCTTTCAATAGAAAAAACCTTTGTAAATAAAACAATTAAAAAGGTTCGTTTCGCAGTCATATTGATTTGCATTTTTCGAAAAATTTGTATAAAACATTGGAATGAAGTGAAACTCACGTTGAACCCATAGCTTAACAATATCGGTCTCTATAACAACATCTTTCAGGCCGTAGCAACAAATCGTATATAAAATTGATCTGAACATTTAACATTTTCGTAAGAACTTAGACAAATTAATTACAAGTGGAGCCAAAATT
Source organism: Ostertagia ostertagi (assembly GCA_036418205.1). Classification (NCBI taxonomy): domain Eukaryota; kingdom Metazoa; phylum Nematoda; class Chromadorea; order Rhabditida; family Trichostrongylidae; genus Ostertagia; species Ostertagia ostertagi. Next base: position 38,636 of record MU868737.1, on the reverse strand, counting down.
TTTAAAAATTCTTCAGGAAAAAAATCGGGATTAACTCACGAAATAATAACAGTTGACCATGCATACTTCTGAACGAAGCACCCGATATGAAAGAGGTAATATTGAAAGAAACTTCTCGCATACAACGCGATTCGATTTCCTCTGAGCGTCCTGGAATCGATTATCGATCAAAAAATATGGGTTTTGGTTTTTCATAAAACTTTATATGATAAGCGATTGATTACCCTATTGATCTGCTGTAGTGACATGTCGGCATCGCACCACGTTGGCGCATGGCTGAACTTCTGCTTCCAGGCTTCTGAGAAATCGGCCGAGTCAAATTTCCGATCATATACGATCGACATACTAAATCAAGGAGATGAAATATCATCTACCTCTTTTCTATCCTTACCCTTCTCATTGCTCACTTCCCACATCATTCATATAGTCCTTTTTTCTTCTGGACACATAAAGCAGCAGGATTAAGATTCGTATGATATGAATTTGTGGTGCAATACATGTGGAACGGTCACGCCGTATTTTTGAAGTACGGTTCAGGCGCGAAATGCGATGGCAAGTGGGATTTGCTGCCGTTACTATTACGTAGGCCCGAAATGACGAATTCGTGAGCCAGGGGAATACAGCCAATCGAGGACGAGTTACTGGGACATTACGAAAAGGCCTAGAATGTGCGAGGTACTTCACGCGTCTCGTCACGTATTGAAAAGGCCAACAGTCCCACTAACACACATTTCTCGCCTTACAGCATTTGAATATACGGTGCCTCCAATTTGTATTGCACCGAACTTGCATAACAATTGGTGTCTTTTTTAGCCGTAGAATACCCAAAAAATGCCGCTCAATTTATTATTGTATTCAGCTGACGTGCAATGTCACTGTAATGTATTTTCGTGTCAAAAAAGCTTCTCTATTCATGAAAACCAGGGTCAATCCACCGCCCCCCGGTAGCAAGAGGGTATGAGTGTTAACACTGAGTCGTGTGCCCATGTTCAATGGTTTAGTTCTTTGAACGAAAAGAAAAAGACGAAAAAATTTCACATTACGAAATGATGCCATACTTAGTAATGAGCTTTTTCATGGAAAACTTGTAAGAAAAACAGTTTTGAGCGAAACACCAGTAACAAGCTCGTGATTATTTCCCTCGTTTTTGGTAAACATACTTGCACGGTTTTCGATAATATATTCAGTTTATTTTTTTATTTATTTTACACAAGCATTTTTATGGTTGCTAAAGCGAAGTCTGCAATATCATGCAGAGAAACGGGCCAACTATGTGGTGAAAGCTCTGAACATTACCATTATCCTACATATAAACGCGTCCAGGAAGCTCGTGTCTATAGTTCAGGATACTATCAGCGCGATGTGATAGTGATTTTAACGATCTTTGGCAGTTCAGTTTTCTCTCGCTCTGATCACTGGGCCGTCTCAAATTTCATATCTGCTTTTATGCTTGGATAAATTAATCTATACCTCTCCGATCACTGAATGTGCCTTTGATGTTACGATCATATCGCAACAAACACTATGAATAGGAGCTCTCTATGAACTGAGTTTACTGACGTAGTCGTTAATTGGTGAAAGTCTTTAAACCTTGTGAATGATCGACGAGCGGTCGTCCTGAACTTCGAGGGCGCTATATGGACTTCTCAGGAGCCATTCGACACTCCCCGGCGGCATGCACAAGCGCTACGAGAGTGGATCTCACTATGCGAAAGTGTATAAACTCGCCGTCTACGGAAAGAAGGAGTCTCGAAGTGATCTAGACACAGTAAAAATTTGAAGGCGTACTTGGAAAAAGCCACGAAAGAAATTCAGCAAGAACACAAAAAGATTGCGGTGGTCGGCAATAAAAAGAATTTCAGAGTATAAAAAATAAATATCTCCGCCGTAGACTTGCAGATTGGGGAAGTATAAAAAACGGATTCAGCTTCCTTATGAAATGCATAACAGAGAGGATACTGAGGAGAAGAGGGGAATGGTAGAGCTACGTGAATGACGTTCTGTTGTCCAAGGATGAACGTATGGACGAAAATTTTCATGGTTATAACTGTTATTCTAACTAATGAAATCCGCTATCTTTGAAGGAAATTGGAAGAGAATCGTATAACTTCAAAGCCCCCCCCCTGAAAAACTGCCCAACGCGAAAGCCGACAAGGTCAATCTGTTTCGCCTTGCATAATACTGGGCAGAATTAAGTGCTCGAAATTAGCTGAAAAACACCTGGAGAGACCAGCTCGCGCTTGAAAGTTGGTGTTTGGAATAAGATGTAAATGAGTTAAGCGGAGCTTCACCCACGGGCGCACCGAAACTGATTGAGGCCAAAGAGAAAAGTTTCCATATCTATTTGGATTGTAGAAGATTCTAGAGCAGCCAATAGCGAGGTTTGATTTAAAAATGCCATTTGTGGTGGACGGAACGCCTTCCAAGTGACTGATGCTAGCTAAAAAATCATAGCTCAGCTATGGAAAGCACAAAAATTGTTTGAGATGGATAGTACCTATTCTATAAGGTACAATGTGCAGAACGTGTTATCAAGTGTTTAGGGTTCCTCAGAACTTCATTGAATGTGGTTCTCTGAAATCCCAGAAAAGGTGAGAAAAGGGGACTGAGGCTGAATTCGGTAAAATTTCCCATTTCAATATCGCCAAGGAACAGTGTTCTGGTTTATGATAGTGTGTGCGCCAAACAGGTAGTAATTATTGGTCACTTGATAAAACCGAATGGGAGTAAGAAAGAGCTCTCCCAAGAAAACATCTAGTGTTTTGAAGACTGCCAAAAAGCTTCCATTCCAAAGACATGGGCGGGTACCTGCTACAATCGCTATAAGGGCGGTTTCTAAACAATAATAGAGGTGATTTTTCCAAATATCTGTCGCAAGATGGGAGAATTGAAGAGTCTGAGCGAGTGATAAGGAGACTGAGAAATTCGATCTATGCAGAATAAGTATGAAAACCTTGAAGGTTATTTGATCAAAAAATCTATGGAGAAAACCATTTTATAAAAAAAATCACAACCTCAGTTTCACAAGAATGGGTTGTGAACAAAACTTTCGCCCCAGGCGGGACTCGAACCCGCACCTCTCGCTTACCGGGCAACTCACTACCAAGTTACGCAACTGGGGCAACGTATCACCCTAACTAAGCTTTCAGCCTGGGGCAAAAACTTTGTACATAACTAGCATTTTTGTAGAACTTTCGCAAGGCGGACAGCAGTAGAAATCAAAAACAAGTCAGAGTGTCTGATTAGAGTCGAATTATCAAATAACGCAATTGAATTACTCCGTTATAAAATTCTTTCTTAAACAGTGGTAAGCATTTGTTTGGCAGAGAATGAGGTTCGGCCGAATTTATCAGTGTAATCACCATGTCACACCAGCTAACATCCTTGTCTTATCGTGACCAAAACGAGTGAATTTATCGCGCTACAACTTTTAAAGTGATCAATGTTCGAGCAGGAAAAAAATCAACCACCTGATAATCAGCTGATTGCAAAGTACGGAGAATTTCGAAGTCCTTTTGTCATAGAAGTCCCTATTGTACTGATTGGGCCTTGATAATAATATGACTGTATAAAATTAAAGGGGCTGACGACTACGGTATCCGGTCTTTTCGAAAGCGCTTTCCTCTGAGAAAGGGTTGGCTGATAAGGAAAATTTCTCACTGAATCCTTTACTTGAAAAGCAGCCCAAATGGACACATATTAAAATGTTTTCGGCCCCCAGCTCATTCTTGCTGGTTCCTGCTGGGAGGTGGCTCTTCATTGAGGCTCAAAGGCCCCTTTCGATACCAATAGGCAGCTCTGTCGCTATTTAGCAAAAGCGGCTAGGGATCATCACCATAGGCTACTTTGAGCGCTAAGAGTAGTCATAGGGCTTAGCCAGCCAACAATACTTTCATTTTTTTAAGAAATAATCAACCTATTTAGTAACGGCATGTGTCGTAGTTGGAGCCACAACACATCGAAGCGTTGTTGTTGTTGTCTGATAACAAGGTATGTCGCTTGCGAATTCTCTTGTTTGAGTCACTCCACCTCTCTCCACTTGTGAAACACCTTGCGTCGTCAAGCCCCACCTGCCCTTCCCGCTCACTGTTGGAAGTTAGGGCTCAACTAGGCCTAAATCTCCGGCGGGTACTTTTGAACAGAATTTAGTTTTTCTCATCAGCGGAAAAGTCAAAGTTTATGCACCGAAGATCAAAGTATCCTCTATCAGATAGCCAAATCGAGATCCCAACTGATAAGAGTGGCTGTGAGTTTTGAATAGAAAAACCCTTGAATTCACTCACCCGTCGAATCGGATTCATCGGCTCCTTGTCCGGTGCGGTGGTGTCAGAGTGAACCTTCATGGTTCCTGAAAGCAAACCTGCGTAACTGTGCGAAATTCTGAGAAACAACACCACGAAATCACGCACGAACAAGAACGGAGGTGAGAGGTAGGATCCGTAAAAGGAGACCCGTTGTGCGAAAGGAATTCGATTAGGCAATTTAGTAAACGACAGTGGAAAAAGCGTCGTTAGGCAGCAATCATCGGGTTCAATAGGATAGATTTAAGCTCAACCCAATGCTGGTAAACCGCCCAAACCGGTTGAAAAGCGAAAGCTGTGACTTACTACTGTGCAACCAGTTAGACTGCAAGGTACAAAAGCAAGAATACGATGTAAAAAGTTCGAAAAATAGTGGTGATTGTTGAGTGAGACCTGCGCGGCAGTGGCGGTCGATTCAGGCTCAGTATAAAGTTATTTACCAGCTTTCGAGCTTCAATGACTTCCCGTTCCAAAGTACGGTAAGCAATGTACCAACAAAACAAGTCAAAATTTAGAGTTTGCTGAATGTTCGAGCTCAAATTATATCCCACGATTAGCAAGGTGAGATAATGGTTAACGCAGTGGAGCTATGATTGATCAACAGTGCAATTTCCATGAATCAACTACGTGTAAGTAAGAAACAACTCTAAAAGCTAGAGATTTTAAAGCCCTACGACCATGTGCGCGAATGCGAACGTAGTCTGCCGTCTTCAACGTCCCTTATGCTCTTTGTCCCTGAGACTTGGCGTTCTATGTCTCCCACCTAGCTTCAGCTTTCAGCAAAACGGTCACTAATATATTCGGTGCTTTTCAATGACATTTGGCTGTTTTCTTTGTGTTGTCCCCAGGCTCACCATCTCCTTTTTTTGGACAAGTAAAAGGTAAACACTTCCGTATCTTGGGTGCATCTCCTCGTATACAAGTTGGGCATCTGATTCAATAGGTTATGAGGCACTTGGTTTGGGAGGCTTCAGCTGTGGTTTTATGCCCCAGCTCTTTCAGTCGTGGCCGCCAGAACACTTTCTCATTCCTTACTACTAAAGAGTTAACAGACTTGATTGCCCTTTATGAGTTCGGCGCATGTCACAAATGTGAAATAATTCTAGTTCGCGTTCAAACTTCGTTACCGGACCCATACACAGTAGCGGTCAAAAGTCATCGCAGATACGGTATCTCGTACACTGATTTTTTGCCTAACCGTTCCCTTACAAATATTGCAATTATGTTGCATCTTTTAGCATTTTCGAATCATAGAGCTCCAAGGATTTAAGCCATATGGAGAGGACTCCTTGAGTAACCTTTCAGAATTGTTTACAAAAAAGTTTAATCCAAGAAATTCGTTTCTGCGAACTTTTTGACCGCTATTGCACCTCGCGGAAATCGAATCGGAAATGAATTCTTTCGCACAAATTTTACTATGAACCTCCCACGCCACTAGCGACAACTTTTCCTTTCTTTTTTGTGTTTACTCTTTTTTTATCTTCCTGCTATTATGCTCGGCTTCCTATCACGAAGTGAATGCAGTAGTTGTTGGCTACTCCAGTTTGTTATTAACTAACGGCAAAGCAGGGATAGAGGATTCAAGCTGAAACACTGGTTGTGCAGAGTTGAAATTCCAGTAGTTGCTTGAAACTGAGGACGGAGAGTGCCAAAGAACTAACGAAAATCTTATAGTCCCAGAAGTTATGAAAACTGTTGAAGGATAGTTGAAAACCGATGCGCACAACCGGCGCAAGGGCTGCAGTGCGTTAAACCACCGCTGACCTCGTTATTCTATTAGCCGTTCTCCGGTTTACGTAAATTTAAGGCATTTATGGAGAACGCAAACAAAATGACCATGAAGTCATTGATCAAAGCTCACATCCTTTACAGCAATTTTCTTCAACAAGAACGGAGAAGATCGCAGCAATACAAAATCGTCAGCCGATCGCACTCGAACAAAAGACCAGCAACCGGACAGATCGCTATGTGGTGAAAAAATCAGGTGAAGAGAGTCGTTGCTGCTACGACTCTCGCGGATCGCACCTATCTAAGCCTCCAGAAGGTCTCCAGTTGTTCAACTACGATTACCATTCCTACCAGAAAGAGGGATCCCCTCATCTTCCTAATCACAAATTCTCTAGTAATCGCTTTTAGCGTCCACTCTGCTTACTCCTTTGCATTCACAAATTAAGGAATAAGAGAAAGAACAATTGCACACCCTCGAATAAATTCAAACAGTTCAAGTATGTTATTAATTACGGCCCGGTAACAGCATCATTCACGATAATGATGAACGGAGGTTTGATCTCAACTTGTTTCATATAAACAACATTTATGGAATAATTGCAGTTGCTGCTCTGCTTCCAGAAGAAGCTGGTTATTGAACGTCAAGATAAATGGACGGTCCTAGCCAGGACAAGATTTGATCCGGATTTGACGGGGATGCCACCTACTTATCTACCATAAGCATATCGACGAGCGCAGGTTTTCCATGGGTGAAATATCGGATAAGTATATTTTTACGATTATTTCAACTGATGAGAGCTTCTTATGCAATAATAGCACGAAAGAGAAGGCACAGGGCTGGATACATGGCTGGATAGGTGCCAGATTGGATTTAATGTGTATGGTGCTTCCAATTGATCCGGGCGCGGAGATTGAACACTTGGCACTGCCTCGTAACCAATACAACTCTGTCCTGTAGCTCCTTGCGTGCAGCTGCCAATAAACAGCATCTTGTTCTTAACAGCTTTGAGAGTTTCTGCAGTAGAGCGACCGGGAACGATAAATATATGCTGAGCGCCTCCGACTGGTCAGATCGGCGCTAGCGAATCCACGGAGTCGCAAAGTCTAACACCGGCCCGAACCGGAAGCGGAAAGTGAAAGAAGGGACGCACGCCGAGTGAGTATACCGTAGTATCAACATAGAGAAAATAGATAAAAATAGGATGGAAATCTATATCAGTGATCGCTAAAGCGTGCCAATTTGATAATCAGTTGATAAAATATCGGCAGACACGTGATAACAGCGCAAGCCTACACACTTTCTGATGACAATGACGTGCTTCAATGACCAGAAGGTTGATAAACAAGTGATGAGCAGGACGAGAAAATCAATAATTCGATTTTTTTCGGCTTGTAGACAGATTTTTAAGGTCGAAATTTCGATGGTAAAGTGAACATAAGTCCAGGGCGTGGCTCACTCCCTATGGATTCCATGCTATGAACACGATTATAAGAAGCTTGGCCATTGAAATTGAGAGGCTTTGCAGAGTGTCGTACGGACCTTCAGCCTCCCCCCCCCAAATTTCAGCTTGTAGAGCGGTTTATAACAATTCATTCTCTTGAGCTATCTCCGCTATTCAAAAAATTTTGGTTAATGCGATCTAAGGAAGACTGGGTAGAGCAAGTCAAACGGTCGGTAGCCTAGACGAGGTGAATTTGAATTATCAGGGAATAGTTGAGGGATGGCTCAACCCGGGTAAAAGTGATTCCCGCAGAATAATATTCCAGATTACTTTAGGAATAAGCTATGTAAGATGGACTACAGCCGTTGGTTCATGCGAAACGGTAAGCAAACCGTTTCTCCAGTCCACCAGGGGACTTCGTGTCATGGTAAGATCTTGAATCAGGTCTCAATTAACGGCAGTTGCGACAGCTCGTCAGCGCACGATTAATTGAATGATGTATGGTTACAGTGCATTTAATCAAGGGGAAACCTCTGTAAAAAGTGGACACAGAACATCTGATAATGATAAGCGATAAATTTCCGATCATCAAAACACAGGTAACTACAGTAATCCTCCCGAAGGATACGGTAATTGTAATGGTATTGTTCTCTCATAACAATTAAAATATAAAGTATTGAATTTCCTATTAACGATTAAGAAGTCATAGAATCTCTGTAGGATATACGAACAAACTCTGCTATCAGTGAGTTTGGCGGATACGGCGCTCGGCTGTCGTCGCACATTGATGGATCCTGGTCAGTCGGGGTGAGTGGCTAACTTGCCGGGTCGGGTTGTGACGGAGAACTGGAACTGTAGCCTAATAGCGCCTCTCGTGTGCGCGTATCTTCGCGGCTACAAATGCACTACGAAATCGCATAACGTCCGTCTCAAGGTTGCTTATCACAGGGCTGCGCAGCTGAGTTACTGTCGAAACAAGAGACTCCCACTGCGGACGTTTTCGTACTTTTCCACATGTCAAAAACAAGGGCGAAAACAGGAGTTGCTACAAGAAGGCTGAGTTATGGGCGAAATTCATCACCCCAAAAAGGGTTCGAATCCGCTTCTCTCTACCGAACAAGTGTGCTACCAGATGCACCATCGGTAGATATTTCTATTCAGCTATTTATATATAGCATCGATTTTCAACGCTCATCGTACAATAAGATGAGCCGGTTGGCCAGGAATTCCTATTCATGGAACAAATTGCAAGCTCACTACGAATTGATGGAAGGAGAAGAATCGAAATGGACGGGTAAATCGGGATGCGCCATGCGTCTATCCCTTTCCAAGACGCCTGTTCGAAGGGAAGCTACGGAATTTCGAGCAGCATTTTTATTTTACCTGAGGCAAAACTTGCGCCAATCCTGGAATAATATACGGCTGAATGTTGGTACAAAAGCTTGTGATCGCTGTTATATCTACATCGATTACTCGAAAAGCCGGTTGGGCGAGCGACAAATACGTCTCGATCGTCATTCAGACCTCACACCTACTCGGTGCATAAAATGGAAAGTGGAGGCTATCTCAATATGCGGGGGCATCATATAGGACTGAGCCAAAGAGGCAGAGAGACCTTCGAGAAAAATGAAAATAGCTTACGTATACGGGAGTACTCTTCCACCGTCCAAACTTAGTCCCGATCTTAACAAAAGAAGATGTTTTACGAGGAGTCGAATGCATTGCCACCACAATGCCCCCGTATCTTGTGATAGCGCCGGGAAGCGTTTATTATCAAGCTACATATCGTGTGTTGTGATGAGTTCAGTTGAATCTGGGACAGCAATGTCACACAACCTACACTATGATTCAGGTAAAAATGATCTTTTACATGACAAACATTTTTCACTACCGCACACTGTTTTCAGAATCAGGCAATGGAGGTGACGGATATTAAGTGGTTCCTTTTGAACAAAGTTCCCCAGAGAACTATGTTAGAAGTCCTCAAGTTAAGCGACAGTGCGAGCTCGCCTTAAAAAACCTTATCTGACGACGGTGCGATCGTCAACAATGAAGGGCTATCCATCTGAGTTTTGTGATATTCTATGAAAAATATAATCATGACAAACTAGAAAAATCAAGAAGAAAAATAATCTATGAAAATTGTGATGTCATGAATACTAAAAAGTTTACGCTTTAAGGTCAAAAACTAAATTCATAGATATCTTATGACTTGGAGTAAAACAAAAAAGAAGTTTCGCACTGTGCCATAAGACGGAAATGTGTGTCCCCTTAGTGTTCATCTGTGAGGGAAAGGAAATTAATCAATGTATATGAAATCATAATTATATTATAGTATTTAGGAATTTCAATAATACTTACAGATTCGTTTTTGAGTCACTAGAATTGGAATTTAATTTTCAAGATTCCACTGAGAAGAAGCAAATGAAAAAAAAAACGAAAAAAAGCAACGAAATATATTCCATACAGAACACCGCATTAGAAGGGAGATCCCGCCGGGAAACTGAATTCAATAGCAGTGAGACTTTTTGGATGCTTCCATCTATCCTTAAGGAGAGCCACGCTTTATACATTCTCCTATAGACTTTTTATTGAAAGGCGAAAGAGAAGATTGAAAGTTTGGAAGTTCGATTTCCCTAACCCACCCATCTTCACCAGCAATTCGCGCACAAGAAACAGCGGTCGCGCACTCATTAACAAGGACACGTTCATCTACTTCAGCACGCCAAGTACATCGCGATTGACGATTGATGTATCAATCGATAAATTAGTGTGGAAAAGGAACTTCTCTGGAACTGCCAACGATGAATTGACGCATAATATTCGGGTGAATGTCAACATCAAAGTCTAAAATGGTTAGAAAATTGATAGAATGAGGAACTATGAGATGGGACCATCAATAGAAGTGGTAGCCGCTCTTGAATCGCCGACAATCTGTGATGTTAGGTGCATGCGCAGTTCGGTGAGTGGCAAGATCATCGTGAAACAAAAAATTGGGAGCCAAAAATAGGGTCTTAAATAGGCCAGCAGAGCTTAAGGACGCCCATGGATTTTTGCTGGGTCAATTAATTGAGAACCAACGTTCACAACCTCTTCAGAGCAACTGTATGTCCCCACCGAAACAGAAAAGGAGGAACCCTACTGAAATGTTTTCCTCGCCACTATTATTGACCTTGCCCAGAAAGGTAGCCCTTAGCCGTCAATAGGCCAATCAGGTAAACAGTTGATGCAGGCCACTCCAGAGAACGCCTTCTTGAAGCAACCTGAGACATTTGTGCCCCGCAAAAGTATGGAGGTATTATGGCGGTTTTGGCGCGGCACACAAACTCGCCCAGCCCAAGCAATCTCAATCCAGGGTCGTGACATTGCGCCAAACGCCCTTGAACGATAAAACATTGATATGACTATGTGGCATAGGGTGTTCTTTGTGAGTGGGTAAGCGAAAGAAATGTACGCGTTTAATGGCGGCTTCGATAATAGGGAAAGATTTGAAAACGTGTTTGGGCCGTAGCAAAACTTTTGAGCTCCATTCCAAACTGCTGCGAATATGAGAGCCCATAGGTCATTTCAGAAAGCGATATAAGAGTAACATGGGATAGATGAGATATGCAGGCGACGAGAAATCAAATGGATAGAACGGAAAAACCGATTTAGTGGCCGACGTCGCCACAATGATCAGACAGTGGTGACTATGGTGAGGGCGGCGACATGATAACGTCTCGGAATCGGGGCGATGGTAATCGGGAGAAAGACCCCCTCTGCGCGATCACCATCACCTCTCGTTTACACAGACACTTAGACAAACCGATATATGCTGATAGGCTGATAAAACTGCGACAGTCTTTTTCCAGGTCAGGGCGGATCTACAGATTCGCCTACCATAAAAAGATTTTGCATGAATCCTCTCCTTTGGTTCTCGAGAACCAGATCTCCTAGACCGGGATATACTTCTTTTTCCGAAGTTCTGAAGTAGCCTTACCCCAAAGTGGAATAGAAGAAACACCACTTCAAGAAGTCATCTCTTACGAAGGATATTACGCACCTAGAACAGAAAACGGAATTAATAGTGCCTTTTGAAAGAGCAAAAGGTGGCGACCGAGAAGAATTTTGGAGGACCCTCTATACATTCAGAAGTATCAAATCCCTTGTTCAGTTGTAGAACAGGCTTCTACGTAGGATAACGCGTTCCGCTTTATAGACCAGAAACTGGGCAACCAGGGTTTAAACAGGAACAGGATACGATAAAAAGTGACAGTTGCAAGCATCGTTGGGGAGCTCTAAGGGTCTGATACGGTAGGTCCTCGAACCTACCCGAACGCATGTTTTCTTTGGAGGATTTGATCAGCCTCCCTATTTATTATTTGCCGTGATTGATAATAATTTAGAGGTATTGAAAGACTGTTATTGAAAAAGAGTCTGGAAAATAATTAATGCTTGGAAAGGAGGTATTCTTGGACATCTAAGTCGAATGAGCCAGTTTCTCTGAATCAAAGATAAATTTGCTGGGCCTTCGATGTGTGCAGGATCGGTTTAGTTGTTTACTCTTAACCGGCGAGGTATCTCAATCAAAGAGTGCTAAACGTTAAGCTTGAAGAGACGTGACGAGGAGAGATGAAAGGGTAATGGGTCCACGATCCCTCCCAGGACTAACTCTCTCCAACTAACTCCAGATCCAAAACAACTTCCACGCATAAACTAAAGTGACGACAGGTCAACACCGAGACGGTGTTGCACGGGCCTAACTAAAAGTAGGGACGACTGAGGACGACTGATGGTCAACAAGGATAACGAAATGCTTGTGGAATTTGGAAGCGAGGTGCCGCAGTGCGGTGCCGAGAAGTGGCCAATCGTGAATGAATAGTCGATTGAGGGATTGCTTTGGCAATCGCGGGAGCCGTCGTCAGGGGTGTAGGGAAACAGCCTAGAAAACCCAGCGGAGAAAATACAACGATAAGTCATGTCCACCTCAATCTGCACCTCCCCCCTCCCCAGTAATGATTGGAGTGAAGCGGAAAGAGTTGGTACTGAGCGTATACAAAGAAATTAATGACGGTTAACAGTGTCGGAATCGGTACCGCATGAATGAATAGTATAATGCTTACCCCTTGAGAGTTGTGAGATATTTGTAAGTCTTTTTTGGATTTTTTGAACGTTTCGAAGGGTGGAATCAGGGGGGAGTAGCTAGTAGTTTAGACAAGCAAGCGACTCCATTAGGGAGCACTATCAGGACTGTGCTTCACTAGAATGGGCACTGTTCAAGCCTCGGTGAGCTGATCGTGAGTACAGAAAGACATTTGTAATAATACGATGCACTCTTTTTGTTTTACCTTCTTGATCCCCTTGATACTGACATACCCATTTTTATCCCTTCCTTCTGATAGAAAGGGTTTTCGCGGGCCTACTGTAAGGTGAGGTTACGTGAGGGTACGAAAGACCCTTCATGCAGAGTGATGGGTTCAAATTGAGCATGGCAGAATAAAGGAGGGAAGAAATAGTGCATCGTGCCTAGATGCCTTTTTGTGGTCAATTCTCTGAGATTTGAAGTGCAATTGTTAATCGAAGGGCAATTCTGAGATGCTCTTTTTTGGACACTTCCTTTTCTGACCATACTTAATTCGAGAGAGTATTGATTGTGAGATTGATTAGAAACTTTCGTGATGAACGAGTAGCGAATCGACGTAGAATCCAGAACACCTCTGTGATCATGCGGTGTACGAAATCAAAGGGCGATTCGGTAGAGACGTGTGAAAGTAGATGTCAGATGATTTTAGTTACATAACAAGAAAATTATTCCAGAAAGAAATGGTATGGGGCACAACCAGTCTTCTTGGCCTCTGAACAAACAGTTTTTGGAGATTTACTGTACTACCTTTTGAATTATTTCATGCCCGAAAAGCATGGACATGACCAAGCCCTGAAGACTTTCTTTCGTCGGAGATGCGAACTGTCAGATGCCAGCTGGTTTTCTGCAAAACCTTGGGCCAGAAAGACTTTTGCGTTTCTGATACATCCTCTACGAAGATTGTCTGATTTTCCCTTTTGTTCCCTTCTGAGAGTTCTCCGACCAAGATGTGATTATTTTGGTATCGACGTAACCTTCATTAGTTCATTACAGTGTCACTTCCTTCTGGAGGCATTCTTTTTCGCTCAGGAAGGTGATGCCAGCCATTCCGTAAGTATCTATGCATCCATTTGACCTAAGGGGCTACCGAACAGCTCAGGCATGATTTTGGCAAATGCATATCATAAATGCAAATACATACCGATTTTATTGCACCTTCGCCACCTTAGCCTGCAGTTGTATTTTTGTTGTACCATTCTGAGGGCGGAAGTGGTGTAGTGACAAGTGGCGCGCTCACCACGCGAGCGGTCCGGGGATCAAATCCTGGGTCGTGAGTCGCCCGGGCCAACCAAGCCTTCCATCCCTCCGGGGTCGGTTAATTGGTACCAGACTTGTCTGGGAGGATAAAAACACTGACTTGTACATCGGCTGGCCCCCGCAAGTCATTGTATAGGCCACATCGCATTCAAACGCCACTACGAATGTACAAATGGAAGTAGAATGCGTGCCGCATCCCAAAAAGGGATTGATCAACGCAAGATTTATTATTTATTTTATTCCAATGGATTATTCACCCTAGAACGGTCAGTTCTTGAAATGGTGCCATTGTTCGAGAAACCGACAACCCCGTTGTCTTGGAGGTGTCAAATTTCAGCGCCTTCACAGTTCAGGCTCCACTTTCAGGGTCACGAAGTACTTTTTTCGTATTATGTCACTTTCTGCCCAAGGCCGATTTAAAGAGGAAGTGCGATGTAAGTACGAGGGAACATGAACTAAATGGGAAAAGAAATAGAAAGAACTAGCGGATAAAGAATTTTCGAGAGACTTCGAAGAAAACACGGGAGCATCTCACCCCTTGTCATCCCTTGGTGTTTTCCGCAAGCGCCGCCGGCGGTGTATACTCAAAGGCAGGACCAAAATTTTTCCAAGCGCTGGTGTCTTATCGGTGGTTCACAGGACTACTTTCTTTTGCTGTAGATCACAAGAAATTGGAGCCGTAGGGTTGTTGGTCTGATGGTCTGATCCAGATTCGATCCTTGAACAAAGCGCGTGGCGAACGACGCCTATGCCATTGCACCAACCACGCCTTCTCTTGTGTTATGACTTTTTAATAGAGACCTTTGTGTCTATTTTTTCAGGGTTAGAGGGGCGTGACTTAAAGGCACAGGCAAAAGTCGGATGAAGGGCCTTCTTCGGTCCGTAGAATAGGCCCCTAGAGGAATGTGACACTCCCGTGTATGGAAATCACCCGACAGTGGCACAAGGCCCTCGCAAAGTTAGCTGCAGCAGCTGCAATGTTCCCGTGCGCAGCAGGCTGTTGTCTGGCGCCCTCTCATCTGTTGCGCTCTCTCGCCTCATACTCTCCTCTCGCGCTCAGTCTCTCATTGCCTTAGCACCAGCCGCATTATGAAGGGCACGAGCAAACCCCTAACTCAGCGTTTCCTACAGATCCTTTTTCTGCTCACTTCTAACCAATACTTTCATATTCTCGGGCAAGAACCAACCCTGTCCGGTCTTGGAGCATGCTTTTAACGAAGTGGCACGGCCCACTAAGTCCTTATGGAGCTTATTTGCCGACATAGGATCACGAAAACGCGTGCCACAGACAGGGTCGATTTCACAGTCGGTCGTGAAAACCACCCTTTAAACATGTCTTACTGAACATGGTTACGGTAAACTGTTTCAGAAAAAAGTGATGGCATGGGTGTTGATGGAAATGGCTACCATGCAGTCACCATAATGGGAAGGTGTTGAGGAGTCGGCCCAACGTAAGTTCAATGTACTTTGAACCATTCAGTTGTCATAAACCATTATTGACGTCCACCCATACCACTTGGAAAACCAAACATAGAACACCTTCGCCGAATATGACGAGTTCTTTTCCCAAAAAGAAATGACATTCGTTTGTCTTACACTGGCGTCCTGCAAAGGCAATGCTGCTGGATTTGTGTGCATGTTCTGCTATTTCCAGCCATTCGCCCTCCAGACAGCAGAAATCTGCATTTGAGGCAATTTTGAATTCTAACTCGCGGACATTTGGCTGGATGGCAATCTTTTTCATAAATCAAATAAGTGCATCAGCACTTCACTAATCACTACAGTACCACTACCATGTGATCATCACCGAGTATCCACCGATTTCGCCTCAGCCCCCAATCTTAAGACTTAATGAAAATGACTAACCACATAATAGGTATCGTGTAAAATAATATTCAAACTTGAATTAGCTAAAATTACAATTGTTAAACCGCCAACAGTAAAATAAAAAATAAAACCTCCAAAAAAGCGGCTGAAAGTGATCGCCGCTAAATTGACCGCCCCCTCCCTCCTCTTCGATCCGTACTCCCTATAAATTTATCGTAGACGGGTTCTTTCAAAGATAAATTACCCGATTGATTATTTTAAACAGTACCTCATGTCAACTAAGAAAGGGAAGGCCGCGCAATTAAAAAGCTCTGGTACTTACGTCCAACCAGGCGCCCATCCGGTAAAATGTGTCTGCGTCTCGGTGCTGAACATCTCACAAAGTCGATCAAAAAAAGCGAATGTGGATGTTCGAATGCCAGAGGTAGAATTCTTCTCCACGAGCATTCCTTATGGGAACGCACGCCCTTCTCAAAACTAACAGCTTGCTATGGGAATTACGATGTATCTTGTTTGCAGTCCAGAGCTGGCCGCTTTAAAGGCAGCGACTACGATAAAGAGGGAGCGCATCTGGGAAGCATTTGCACCACACGAATCAGTTACTTGGCTGCCGGGAAAGCGAGGTGTAGCGCTTTCACGACGCAAAGGTGCGCTGGTTGCTGAGCAGGACTTCGAAAGCACTCCGCCTCCAAAAGCGATCCGCCCACTGGTTTAGTTGGTGATTTGGACGAGCACTGCTCAGCGAGTGTTCACACTTGAGAGCAACTACGATTCGAGTATTGTTTGCATGTCCGATCATACCCTTTGCGCTGAACTCGAAATAGCCGCTTTCTAGCGTGTCATCTTGTTCGTGAGTGAATACCAAAAAAAAGGGGGGGGGGCCTTTTGTGCATTTTCTGCTTTTCTCGCCCCCGACGTACCACTGAGCACCACCACGTCTTCACTGAACCCTACTTGAAACTATCGTAATCGCTGCCTTTAAGCACCTTCCCTTGAAATCACGAGCAAGAAATTCGACAACCGAGACAACATTTTGGCGTACCTTCCGTATATTTTGATGGCTAGCACGCTCACTCCATGAAAGAAGATTTAATAGCTCGACTGCTAGTTGGCGACGTTGACGATGTTCGCCGAAACGATTTTCGGTGCATTATTTTTCTCGCTTGAGCAACGCCCTCCAAAGATTGATATACTATGTTTTCTAGTGTTTTTATATCCTCAAGTCTTAAAGAATCAGGATATTCAAAAGAAAAAATTTTCGAGGTCACCATTGATTTTTTCTGGCAAAAAAAAGAGAAGCACGGAAAACGTTTCGGCGAACACTTTTGACCGCTATTGTATTTTGATGATTACGACTGGTTCTTTCAACAAATGAGAAAGAAGAAGCGTTGAGAATTCTATCATGGTTCAGGATAGCCAAAATCAAATGTAACAACATGTATTAAGTAAGGTTTGTTCATTAGTGCTCTTGTTCCAATTAGGCGAACGGGTGAAATTTAGGAACCCTTGTTGGACCAAAAAAAATTCGCATGCAGCTTCCATAGCGCCTGTGAACAGCTTGAAGAACTCGAATATCTGCGTGAAGGGAAACCAGCTACAGAACCATAAAGAATTGTTCGGAATGCTTACCGTAAAATGCCTTAGAATGAAATGTGAACGCTTTATGGCAGCTTGTTCAGGTGGCCCGACGGCAGCGTAAAACCAAATGGGTTCAAAATGTATCTTTGAATGACGCCATGAGGAAGCATGCATAGCTTTGAACCGGAATCATTTACGAAATTGGTTCAATCTAAGGAGGAAGCTTAATGGAAGTGGCTTTGGTAGCGTCTCATTAAAAGCTCAGCTTAATTGTAGACTGCAGACCTGTAAACGCTTGGGGGAAGTTTTCATACTGTAGTTTCTTTTAAAACGGAAACTTAAAACTTCCCCGCAGACTCTGAATAATCACAATTTGTTAATAGGTGGTAAACAGGATCTGTTGAGCTAACTATATTGTGATTAAGTAGTAACGAGCCCACCGGATGTTCATAAACCTACGAATCGTCAAAACAATTTCAAAATATTATGCATGGTCGCTGCTGAAACCCCGATAATTGGGCGATTTTGGATCTCTTATAACAGATAAATTCTTCGGGTTGAGGAGAAGAGGTTCCTGTTGAAAAGAAACCCCAGGATCAAAGTAG